>JASSUY010031728.1:0-11687 GCA_032466535.1 Forpus xanthops | reverse complement strand
GGAGTATTGTGTGCAGTTCTGGTGTCCTCAACATCAAAAGGACATGGAATTGTTGGAACAAGTGCAGAGGAGGGCCATGAGGATGATGAGGGGACTGGAGCACCTCCCGTATGAAGACAGGATGAGAGAGTTGTAGCTGTTCAGATCGGAGAAGTGAAGGCTGCGTGGAGACTTCGTAGAAGCCTTCCAGTATCTGAAGGGGGCCTATAGGGACGCTGGGGAGGGACTCTTCATGAGGGACTGTAGTGATAGGACAAGGGGTACTGGGTTCGAACTTAAACAGGGGAAGTTTAGATTGGATCTGAGGAAGAAATTCTTTACTGTATGGGTGGTGAGGCACTGCAATGTGTTGCCCAGGGAAGCTGTGAATGCTCTACTGCTGGCAGTATTCAAGGCCAGGTTGGACATAGCTTTGAGTGACATGGTTTAGTGGGAGGTGTCCCTGTTCCTGGGGTGGAACTAGATGATCTTAAGGTGCTTTCCAACCCTAAGTATTCTATGATTCTATATCATGTAAAAAAAAATGTTGCTAGCATAAGCTTCACTTTAGAGGAGTCATGAAAGCACTCCAATCCCCCTTTTTCTACATTTTGACTAATAACATAGAAGTAAATGTGTATTATCAGCCATCAGCACTATACTTTGTTGTTTTCCTCAGTCCTGAAAGGGTCTTTTGATAGCAACAGGGCTCTGACTTTGAGAGGGAATGAGATTAAAATCACCTTTAGCCATCTCGAATTCTACTATGTGGCTGGTCTATATGGGAGGATCACAGTAATTAATTACATATGGATTATGCTACTGTATACCATAGCCAATAATACATCTTACCATTCTTCCTTTTTCACCTTTTTTCTTGGGGTTCCGGGAGGGATGTACTTATTTTTCCACGTGTGAAGGCTAGCTACACAGCCACTGGTTTTACACGCAGGTATAGATAGAAGTTTTTTATCTATCTGTCTACCTATCTATGCATCCATCCTTCCATACTCAAATCAGTTTGGTTACCCCAGCGAGGACTCTTACTTTACAAAGACTGGCACTATCTGATTTTCAGTTTCAGATAAAAACATGTCTTTTTGGATATTTAAAGATTTTTTCATGCATCAATAACAAATGACATTCAAATCAGCAGTTCATATCCGTGACCACTTCTAGGAATATTAGTCTTTTTTTTTCTCTTTTATTGTTCTTTGTGGTGATAATGAAAAGTGAATTTAGTTATAATTATGCCATTTGTATTATTAACCAAATAGAAAGGCAATAAATGTTCATATTTCAAATGTAAAACCCACCTCCGTAAATTGCATATAATACATAAAATTCATTTATTTCAATAAGGATAAGAGATATATTAGAAACGTGTCTTTTTCTTAAGGAATGGCATAATTTGAAAGAATAGGATTATATGTTTTTTTCCTGAAGAAACTCTCTGTGATATAAAAATAAACCTTTGCTTTTTTATGCTCTGCATTAATAACTGCATCTAGAAAAAACATAGACAGTTGTGGTAGCCTATACATCATACCAACTCATTTATAAACAAATCTAACTTTATATATGGGGATTATGACAAATGGGAGGTCTTTGGCAAGATAGCTCATTTTTATAGAGGAAATAGCTCAGATGCACTTGACAGGTTCTTGAAAACAACAGAACCAGACTTTGTTCACCAGCTTAAAAGGGATTTTTGGCAAGCCTAGCATTGTAATTCACAAGGGCCAGCTACTCCCTCTGCCACATGCACTGTAGAACAGTTAATGAGTTAGGGAGGGCTCTTATTTGCAGGAATCAATGACAGTGCCAGGACCACTGAATCTTTAAAAAGAAGAAAAACCAGGGTTCGTTGTGTGCCCTTGCTCTAACATGCTGACGTGCCAGCATCACTTTAACAGCTTAACAAAATAATGTTCACAGCTATTGAACCTGCCTTTTACATGTTCAGTGATACATTTTCAACCACCCACTCCTAGCATCCCCCTTTATTTGCCTGCAGGATTTAATCTCACACACATATAGTAAATTTGATGGACAACTTATGCTGGATTCATTCCCTAATACGGTATTGCATCAGCTAGCCAGATTCAGAGTATGAAGATCTGCTGCCCAGCATCTCACAACGAAGTTGCACCCATGGAGATACTTTCACAGACTATGTACCCCATCATGTCTTGAAGCAACCTTTCTGTCCTTCCTAGCTACTTGACTGACCTACATTCATAACTTTCTTGTCATTCCCCTTTGTCTCCCTGTAGGTACTTCACTCTGGAGCTAATGTCCCTCTGAAAAAGTTATTGTCTTTCCATTTGAGTCTAAAATGGTGTGTATGTGGGTGTTCACTGCTATCTTCAAGTGTGCATTTGTAGACTATCTTATTGTTGACAGTAACAATACATTATTTCTCACCTTCCTGTTCTCTCCATTTAGCTGTATTTTTCAAGAAGTTCAGCCTTATTAAGTACTCAGTTTCTTGTACTAATAAAGCTTAACTTAGAGATACTGCCATTCATTCAGTACTTTGGGCTCTATTCTCTGAGGCAGAAAAGCATCATAGTACCATTGAATGATGAACTTCAGGCACAGAGTTTGAGTGCCTTGTTGAATGCCACAGATCCCTGCAAGAACATGTTTAATAGTCAATGGTACATGACACCTGCTTTTGCAATCAGAAGTTTAACTTTTTTTCCTGTCTAATATTACAAAGGTAAGGAAATAAGATGAGGTAAATTACATATTTACGCTCATTTCCATCTCCCACAAAGAATCTAAGAGGTACTTAAAATGCAGTTATTTAGTTCAGATATTCTGTCCAGGAAAATGTTTCCACAAGCACTTTACAGACTTACTGTAAATAATACAATCACACACTTCAATCATAAATAAGCAAAGAGAAGCAGGAGAGAGAGAACTGAGGCATAAGCAGAGATTTGAAGCCTGGTGCTAAATTTACGAGACCGCAGAATACAGAGTGACTGTTCCAGTTGACCAAGGAGAAACCAGGTCTACCTAGGATGACAAGGAAGAGTGAAAGAGGGAGTGGAGAAGCTGGAAGTGAAATACAAAGCCAATGCAGAGGCTCTATTTTGTTTTATTTTAAAATATTTGGGGGTTTATTTTTGATGGTGGTGATTATGCAGGTTTTATGCCACCTTTTAGGAATATCTCAAAAGAATATGCAAGACAACACTAATTTTTGTCACATGATGAAGTGAAGGTGGGTCATTTCATAGCAACAAAAAAATGTTTTGAGTACACTCTAGTGCCATGATCATATTTTTGCTATATAGAATGAAAACAAGGGTCAGCAGACCACAGCTGGAGAGACATGGACAAATGTTCATGCTTTTGTTTGATCCTGAATGGTGGTCTCCAGGGAGCTGCCTCTTATTGTGGTCTTAGTCACAGAGATGGGTGAAGAATCTCTGGAGACAAGATGGAGAAAACGGGTAGCTGTTCTAGGGTGAGACCTAAGGGAAGTACAAAGACTTGTTTAGGGGAAGTATAGGTGTGCATAAATACAACACTGACCCCTCATACAACTATGTACTTTAAAGAGGGGATAAAAGGTGTTCTGTTGTTATCTTCCTTGTGTCAATTCAAGCTTAATGATCATTACTAATGAAAAGCTGTAAAAATACATACATTGCCAATATGAGGACTCATCTAGATCTACCCAAAAGTGATCCTTGTTCAGAGGCCAACAGGAACATTAAAAGCCCATGCTTGTGTTACTAGGTTTTCCCAAACTCCAGATGAGAGCAGCTGTATGCAAACTGCCTGTGGTCCCAGATGCATAACAAATCCTGAACCATGCCCACAAACAGTTTTGGGGAAAGGCTTTCTCCTTAGATCTCAATTTTACTGTTGTATAATAAGACAGCTGAAGTCCAGTGCCTGGGAATGTTTCTCCTTTACAGTTTATTGGTATATATACTATATATACATATATATATATATATATATATATATATATATATATTGGGCTATCACAATCAGCTCAAGTGCCAGGCAACTCTTGAGCATCAGATGACATTTAAAAACATATACTGTATTAGCTTCAAACCAGCAATCTACAATGATTTTCATATCCGTAGAGGATTTTCTATGTCATATCTGGCAAGGTATAATCTACCTATCTCAGACCAAGACACTGAGAATTACAGACTTCAATCTTCTGTGTGATATCAATGTTTTTCTAACCTCTGACAAGTCTCTGACTCAGTTTCTCTCCTTATGGGTGTTTGTAAAAATTAAGCCATTACAGCGGAGCTCTTTGAAGATAAGAATCCTTTGTAAGAGTTATGTGTAATTATCCTTTCTTATTTTAAGCTGAGACGATGACACCCTGTCTATAAGTCTGCTAGAGTAACCTGGTTACAGCAGGGACTGTCTTGGCTCAATTTCAGCCTTTTGCCTAACTGTAAAATGTGCCAAACTCAATTCTGGTGACTATTACATGTAAGGATTTTGAGATGTCTGCCATAATTCAGCCTTCATCAAAAAGTGAAGTACTAAGATCAAGGTTTGGTATTTGACTGAACTATTAAAAAGGCTCCAAATAATATATCCTGAAAATTTCAGGAAAGTATCTTATTACAGGTTTCTGGCCACAGATGGTTTATATAGGCCATCACTTCCTCAGATGACACCCATTTCTATATCTTTCTTGACTTACTCTTCTACCCTTCATTTTCCCATTTATCTACCTGTCTCAGTTCTGTCAATCTCTTGCCTACACCATAACTTTTTCCTACTGAATCCTTCAAAGCCCAAAGGCACAATATGGATAAAGAGTTATTGCTGTCCTATGCCTCTGATGTCTCTAGCTCTGTGATTGTTATTTTTCACTTTGTTTTCAGGGATGGAAACTCCAAGATTTGTCCTTGACTTTGAGGTTATTTTCTCCTCCCACAGCTTTTCAGCCTCTTTCGATGCACAGAGCTTTCTCTGGAGTACTGCCAGAAGTTATCTTTATCCCATCACCCTCCTGCTGTTGCCAAAACCTTTACTCATATGCCAATTGCAATTCAATCATTTATAATCTCTCTTAATTTTTTATACATTGCAATTTACAGGGTAATGCCAAGCTACTGTAAAAAAAACATGCATTTCCAAACCATAAGTGACATCAATGCTATCCCCACTGCCTTACTGTCGTATAATGACCAGACCATCCACTGACTAGAATACAGGAACCAGACATAAGTGAAAAGAACATGAAGAAGGGAACTTCCAAATCAAGTACTAAAATTAGTGGACTTTCAGACTTCAGGGTCTCTGATTGCTCCATAACTATAAGTTTCTACCTTATCTATAAGCTAATTGTCTTGGAGATCACCAGGTCTTCACCAGTTCTGGTCCCTACCTCCTTCTAAAAGCCATTTTCAGTTTGAATGTATATATCGCAGTTTAAAACCACAACAAAAGGTTCCCACGAGCTGAAAAAGAGAGAATTAAAAACAATGCCTGACGCAGAAGTCATCCCAGTGTCTGACGCTCCCTGCCACCTGGTGGAAAGGTCTGCTACTTGCACTTTTCTCTTGGTCGAATTCCTTAAAGGATTTCTGACAGAATTCTCAGGTTTTTTAATGTGCAGTGCATCCCAGAAAGGTTACATATACCCAACTAACTATTTGAGCTACCTTCAAAACCCCAGTGGGACCCCAGAACAGCAGACTGTGAAATCTGCCCGAGGTCCAGGGACACTGATGGTTATTTGCAGTAGGCTTCATGGTGCCATTGCCACCGTAAAGCTTGGATTGTCTCAAAGATGGCTTAAGCCTTCTTGAGTCTGTCACTACTTTTTAGGCTTACTACAATATCTGTTATGTGCTCATTTAAATCAGATTGTCCTGTGGTTATTTATATTGCCACAACAGTGGGTATTATGTCTTTATTGATTTTAGCGCTGTTGTTCACCCTATTTGCACCTTATTCCACAAAATGGGCAGTGTGGCAATGCAAGTGAAGGTTCTTTTCAGTGTATATTGTATATTCTCTTTTGTGCTTTCTCCACACTGAATATCATGTTGAACAATTGCTATGTAAAGATGCTGTGTAAAGATGAAGGTGTATTGAGAATGAAGGTCACAATCCACCTTCAAGTTAACTTCAGGCCTTCAGGCGGATGAGGGGTTTAGAGATTACAGACTCTAGTTACTATGTTCCGTTATACCTAAAAAAAAGGTTTTGTAGCTGATTGCGAACCATATAGATATGAGAAGTCATATGAGAGATACAGCTTGAGGCAAGGGCATTTTTAGTTTCTGGAGTGTGGTAAGGACATTTTTAGCAACATGCTAAAGATACAGATTCTGCATTTTGTCCAGTGACTCCTGAAGGTAAAACATAGTAGCTATTTTGAGAGCAGAAAGCAAAAGTCAAGACTGACATTTCTCAGGCAAATATTTCTGCTCTTTGGGATGCAAAGCTATTCTTCATTTTGTCTTCTTTTATGTGACCTATTGCATTCCTGATCGCAGTGGGATATAGTTTAAACACAACAATAGATGTTTCACTTTTCCCATCTCAGTTCCAGTCTTGCTTTTATCTCTAACCTATAATTATTTCTCCCTTTTCAACTGTAAAAAACTTGAGATTTATTTTGGAAAGGAACTAGCTAAGCCATGATGAAAAAGATGAGAAACATCTCCTCATCCTACTACTGCCACCAACAACAGTGACACTAATGATGACTACTACTACTACAACTAAAAGTTTCTTGTTCCTGTGTCTAAATCACTAGGAAACATGGTGCTTTCAATTTGCAGTGACCGAAGAAAGCTGTTTCACTGCCTAAACTTCAGATATTTAGACAGAGCAGTGGACTTAGGACTCCTTACAGAGTAACTCTAGGTAACTACTAAACTTCACTGACTTCCAGAATTTCACTTCAGGTGACATTATGTGCACTCAAAATCAACTTGCTGGAGCCAGTAACGAGGTTTGTGAGCATTAAAACATGGATAGACCTAGGAATCTTGAAAGAAATCTGCTTGCACTAAGACCTATGAAAATTACACACCTGAATCCCATGGAAGATCTGAGTTGAAAATGGTGGGAATGCTCTGCTTGAAAAGCAGAACTGGATCCTGGCCCAAGTTTCAGGCCAGACACATAAAAAGACATCTCTCTCCCCAGATACTTTCTGAGGTGAAGACATCCAAAGTCTGTCACAAC
The DNA here is from genome assembly GCA_032466535.1 of Forpus xanthops. Classification (NCBI taxonomy): domain Eukaryota; kingdom Metazoa; phylum Chordata; class Aves; order Psittaciformes; family Psittacidae; genus Forpus; species Forpus xanthops. Next base: position 4,508 of record JASSUY010031728.1, on the reverse strand, counting down.
ACTGCAACCGTGAGTTAAAAGCAAGGCTTTTTTTATGTTGCGCCCACTCAAACGTCAATCAGGAAGCCTCTGTCATCCTACACTGAAAAGAGGTGTCATGCAGCAGTGCCTTCTATAAAGGGTTGTTCATTTCTTCAGCACGTTTCCTGGATTGTGAACAAACAGAAAACCTTTCCTAACTTCCTGATTTGTACTTCCACAAAAATTGCCCTCTTCAGCCACTGAATGTTGAAATATTTGTGACATTATTCATGCTACAAAGTGAACCTCTCCAGTCTTGGATGCTCCTCCACTGTGATAAACCATCTACGTTTCCTTTCTATTTAAATTTGGGAAGAAAGGATTAAAAATACATTTGGGAAAAATATTCCACAGCTAATTTGCAAATCTCAAATATCAGCTAAACACAATTATTTCCTTTATCAGCACAAAGGGATAGACATCTATATGAATAACCCATGTGAGGTAAAATTTTCTTTCCCATGTCCCAAAGTTCACTTAGTCTAAGCTGCCCTTACAATTTTAATTATATTTGTTCTGATGTTTAAAATAATTACCAGAAAATAACTGGAAAGGAAAGCAAGAACACACAAATAATAATAGAATAGAATAGGCAGGGTTGGGAAGGACTTTAAGGTTGTCCAGTTCCCACCCCTCTGCCATGGACAGGGATGCCTTATATCAGACTATGCTATCCAACCTGGCCTTGAACACTGCAAGGAATGGGGCATTCATAACTTCTGCGGGTAACCTGTTCTTGTGCCTCACCACCCTCACAGTAAAGAACTTAAACCCTGTCTGATCTTCCCATTGCTGAAGTTTGAACCCATCACCCCTTGTCCTATCCTTAAAAGATAAAGAAATTCATCCTGATATAAGTTCCATGAAGCTTTTTTTATTGGCAAGTGTGATCCTCTGCTTGCCTCTTTATTCAGCCTTACTTAGGAGGTGGCCTAAATTCTTCCTTTTACTCAGTAGATTCATCAGTTACATGATACGTTTAACATTATTTGCTTCTTTGTTTCAGTAGACTCAGAAGTTTTAGGGAAAATGAAAATAGAAGCCCTGCATACCTGAAAATGTTCTGTGAATGGCAAGATCTATAGATCAATAAATAGATTGCGTTCAACTGGACCTCTCAATCACTGACAGCAGGAAAGTGCCCTGCAGACTGAGGTCTTGGGAGTGCAAGTTTTCATCTTCATTCTTTCTTGATGGACAGTTTCCCCATAGAAAGGGCTGGGCATACTATCACTGGAAAAATCAAAAGCTTCAGGTAAACACAGAGGGATTTTCCCTTGTCTTTATAATGATTGCGCAGGTACAAATTTATAGCAAGATTTTCACAGCAGTGTACTTTCAATACATAAATGGGAAACTCTCTAGAAAATGAAATGAGGGAGATGCCTATTGCAAATGGAAGTTTTCAGAGGTATGAATTGGTTTCCATTGACTTTGCAAAGTAGTTAAACTCTGCAGGAAAACTGGGCTGCTGCTTCATCTGTGTAAGAGTTATCTAAAGTTCAATTTTTACATGATAAAGGAAAAGAAGAAAAGAGGAGGGATGTAAGAAGCAGGAATACAGAGAATGTTCTTAAACAGGAAAGAGCAGGAAATAAAGTTGCTTGGCAGGTGGCTGCTTTACTTATGCAGGAAGCCAACAGCTGTAGAACCAGACTGGTTGTTAAGCTTCATCTAAGACTGTTCAGCTGAAGTTAAAGCAAAGCTCACCGTGGCTTAGATCTCTGCGTATGCAATGACAGAAATCATGAAGCAAAAGATCACAGAAGAAACAAGTGCTTGATCTTCGGGAATGATCAGTAACAACAAAACAGACACAGGGTCTTATGCATTTAAGGCAGCATGAGTAGCTGCACCTTGAAGAGGTAAGAAAAAGAGTTTGTTTTGAGGAAATCTGAAGGTGTTGACCTCCTAAAGAAGGAGAAAACAAAAGGGATGAAGAACAGGCAAAATGAAAGCAGAAGAGTGCAGAACTGAAGACAAAAATCCAAGTTAATTTTATTAGAACTACCTTGGCATTCCATTTTCATCTCAACCACATATGAGGCCCTAGGCTAAAGGAACATGTTTTTGACCTTTTAAGAATTAACTGAGCTTTTACGCCATTCTACCCATGGTTAAATCTAAGTTATGCACTAAATATATTAGCTTAAAACTAAACTTCATAACCTACTCTTCCTTTTCTCCTTTCTACAGGATCTGTCCATGCTCATATGTGCGTCATCTATCAAACACATATACAAAAGTCCATCAGCTCAGCCTGGGGCCACAAAATACAGCTTGATACAAGTTTTGACAGTCTAACAACTGTCATACCTCTTGCCTGTTGCCCTTCAAGAATGACTTATGCCAGTGTGCATCAGTTATGGCCAAACTCCCACTGACCGCCACCAGTCAAACAAATGTCTGAAACTGGGAGCATTTTCAAATACAATTCAGTGGCACAATAGGGGAAATAGAAAGAGACTTGAATTTTCTTCTCTATTTATGAACACTATTTGGATACCTAAAGTTGCTCTGAATTGGTAAAGCTTTGGATATATATGCATTCAAAAATACATTAACTATCTTTCAGTGATGAGCAAGAGACTCTTTTCCACATCTGAGTCTTATGGAAGGCCAAATTTGTACCTCTGGCTGATGTGACTGATATGTTTGTGCATGCTGTGTACTGAATTAGACACCTGTTAAGAGTCAGCAGGATGACATTCTCTGACCCTGAGCAGATTGACTTAAATTGCCTTTACTTATATACTTCTGGATATATAGAAAAAGGAGAGAGAAAATTCATTTATATTATGTAAAAAGAGACAAAGTAAGTCCTGGCCAAAACACAATGTTTGCTCAGGAAAAACAGAATTAGTCATAAAACCTGAGTATTTTGAACAAGCATTCTTGCTTCTAACTACTAAGCGCAAAGACTAATAACCTCGCATACCCCACAATGCTGATGTTTCTGAGACTGCTTTTCCTGTCTTGGTCTTAGACAGCCTGAAGTGGCAGTGAAATACAGCTGAATCATGATTCTAGCATGTCAATTCAATTTTGTATTGTTCTTAGACACTAAACAATGAGGAATCACATTCTTGTTCTTCATGAAAACCCTAAGAGATTAAAGCCTAGGAGTGACCTTAACAAATGTTGACCATGTTTGCTAGTAGCAAGTTGAGTTTCACCTACTGTTGTGATGCTGCTCCTATGGGAGACAACTACTTGGAGAAACACTATATTTACGTTCCATTTTTTAGGGTCTAACCCAACAAGGAAACAACACTGAATGCTACCATACGCTACTGCTGCATATGTTACTGCATTGCAGTATATACAGTGTTAATGCATTTGTATATCTTAAGGGCACCATTTGATTCTCTTCACCTATAGATACTATTTACTAATCAAATCTGCCTAGTGTCATAGGCTAATCTTGTTCCATACCTCACACCACCTGCACCTATGAAAGTGATCCAGTGTGACTGAAACACAAGAATCCTTCCCTCATTATGTTTTCTTTTACTTAACTGATTTTTAATCCACTGAAAGACTTATCCTTACCCTGTGGAGATTTATTCTCTCTGAGACTTCCTGCTAAAGAAGTATCAAAATAAGTTATGTCAATTGAGTCACCTTTATGTACTGTTTTATTAACATTTTCAAGGAATCTGAATAGGTCAGAAGGGTACTATTTTTCTTTGAAGAGCTTATGACCCTGCTCTCCAAGCACTGTTCTACTCTTCCCTTAATTAAGCCCCTACCTTTTCCATGTCCTTTTTATTTCCAATTTACGCCTTAGCTGAGGTAGTTTATGTTCCAATATATTCACAGGTAGGACTTCCAAATCTTTAAAACAAGCTCTGTGGGTTGCTTTCATTTCCTCACCCAAAGATAGGACACAATATATATGCATTAAAAATGGAAAAGATCTAATTTCACAGCAGGGAAATTCCAGCTTAAAAATAATTATTGGCTTGGCTAATTTTCCTACTGAGATTCACTGCGTTCACTTGAAAAACACGAATTCAATAGATTCATAGAAACGGTGTTTGGAGGGCTGGAGTTCTCTGGTTCACGTTCCTGCTTGGAGCATTCCCAGTGTCCCTATTATTAGTTGTGGCCTACTCTGTGACTGAATAGGAGAGCTCCAGAAATGAAGATTCCACACCCTCTGTGGTCAGCCTCTTCCAGTGCTCTACTACCTTGATAGTGATGTCATTACCCTTTTTTAACTCATAGAATCATAAAAATCATAGAACCATAGAATCGTTAAATTTGGAAAGGACCTTAAGATCATCTAGTTCCAACTCCCATGCCATGGGCAGGGACACCTCACACTAAACCATGCCACCCAAGCCTCTGTCCAACCCGGTCTTGAACACCACCAGCAATGGAGCATTCATAGCTTCCCTGGGCAAACCATTCCAGTGCCTCACCACCCATACAGTAAAGAATTTCTTCCTCAGATCCAATCTAAACTTCCCCTGTTTAAGTTT
>JASSUY010031726.1:25072-43200 GCA_032466535.1 Forpus xanthops | reverse complement strand
CCGAAAAATCCAAAACACAGTGCTCACCAGCTACTGCTTAAAGAAAAAATAACTGCTGCTGCTGAACCCATGACAGAAGCATATGTACTTTTAACAGATAGAAAGATGTGGTTTAGTACACAATTATGTGAAAGACTTTGGAAAGCTTTTTCTTGAACACATTTTAATTCAGGCAAAATCCAAACATCTTTGCCTAAATATGTAGCCTCTCCATTTGATATGTTTTCCATCCCCAGTGTAAAAGAAGGCCAGCTATTTTCCATCCCACTTTCATGGAGAAATGAAATTACTTTTTTGCAGCTTTCAGGTACAAAGCAAAAATGACAAATGTACAGTATTTCTAAAATTCTCTGATTTCAATGGTATTAAATATAACTTTCTTCATAAAAGAAGTTCTACTTTTTTTCTTTATTTAACCACAAATTCTCTACAATGTTCTCAAATACATCAACAAGAAAATGCCTTTTGTGCAGAAAATTAAAAAGTTACTTATCACTGCACATTAAAACATGCTTGAGATGGAAGCTCAGCCAGGCTGCTGGCTCATTTTTCTAAATTGATGCAGATCTTGGGTATAGCTTCAGATTGGAGTCCTGAAATTAAATGTAATTTAGCAGAATGGAGAGCAATTCTTTGGCTGCATAACAGCATTAAGTAAATCTGTTTCATAAGGTAGCTCTGAAACTGGTATCGTTTGGGGCTGTATCCATGAGGGCCCAATTTTAAAAATATTGAGTAGAAGTTGAGATTCTTAGATTACCTGAATCATGTCTTACCTTCATTTTACAATGGCAGTTGCCCTTACAAACATCCGTTTTCTGTTAAGCAGTATGAGTAGCAGAGGTGATTCTTTCTGGTACGTTCTTGCAACTTTGAGTAAACTGGTAAGAAGTTGCTTTGGCTGTGGCAGAGCTGTTGCTTTGGGTGCATCCTGCTCTTATATTATTCTCATACTCCTCCCTGTCAACAGCTTTTCACACTTGCTCCAGTGTCCACCCAGCATTGCCGAAAAGCAGATCAAACAATGGAAAGAGCAATTCAAAGCAGTGAAAGATAATGTCCCAAGACTATTTGTGCTAGGTTTACAGGCTGTTTGTTTGCCAGTTGCAAAAGAAAAATATAATCAGTACCATTAGCGTACTCCAGCTGTATCCATCACCATTTCTGCGCCCTATTGGGAATTTTTCCCCAGAAGATATTTGGACAGCAGCACCTGCATTGGCAAGAAAGGAGTTAAATAATCTGACAGGATTCTGTAAACTGCCATGGTGTCGAGTATGCTAAACTCTGATAGTAAAGATGAACCAACAGAAAAGTTATCTTTCAATCAGTTGCAAAGGCACTGATAATGTTTACAGCCAGATTTCCTTTTTTCCAGTAACTTTGTCTATGATAAGCCCTGCATCATCAATAGCTATGCATTAAAACATAGTGTTTCAGGAAATTTTGAACTATATGATCACCTTGGTAAAAGAATATTATACCAGATTAAACTACTGCTTGCTTTAAAGCTATACCATTTTGATATGCAAAGCTAGACCATTTTGCTCTGTGAGAGACAACATACTCAGTTTATCTGTTTATGCCAGCAAAGAAAGGGCATATAAATTTTAAAATCCTAGGCCCTGTCCTCTGCCTGTTAATCCCTGCTTTTCCTCACTGGAAATGCTCTGAGCGATTAAATGATAAAACATAAGTAATTTCATAACACAGCCTCCACAGAGAAATACTGGTGTACATCCTAAATTCAGATGATCAAGAATCAGCGTATTACATCAACAAGTCTATTTAATACAACCAAAGCTGTTTAATTCTGAGAAAGCTGAGGCGTTTTATTCTTTCCTTAACTAAATGATAGATAGTTTTCCAAATGACTTTGAAAAAAATGTTTTCATCCCCCAGACTGAAAGCCCCAAATCTGGAGTGGGAGGGACAGGCAAAGATGTTGAACTTTGATTGTAACTTTGCTAATAGACAGGTTAGACAAGGAAGTAGTTACATTGCACATTTCCTTATCTTTATCAATTAAAAAAAAAAAACCCTTTCTACTTGAAAATGAAGTTCAAGCTCTTTTTCAGTCTTAATTAAGAAATTGTCCTTTTCAGTTTCCTGATCTGTTGAGGTTTGACAGACAAGTCCTGACAATTTTTACGAAACTCTGTGGTTTTTATTAGATGTCTGAAGAAAATTAAATTCCCTCTGTCTGTTTTTAAATTGCTGAGTCACCTGTTGCAAGGCCTCAAGATAGTAGGCTTTGAAAGTAAAGAATATTTTTAAAAGCAGATGATAGGGCATTTTTATGTTAACTTTTTTCACTTTCTTATACAATTTACTGGCAAACATTCCATATAGGGAAGTGCAAAGCAATTCTGACTTGCTTACTGTGTCTCACCTAAGACTTCAACTCATCAAAAAATGATAGGGCTAGTAACACATCTTTCCAAGTAGTTCATGCCTTCACATGGGAGTTTTTAGGTTCTTCATGACACAACAAATTATCTTCATGACAGGAAGTTCCCTTAGTCACAGTTAATCAATGGTTGGGACCTTAAATTCTTATAAGGATGTATCCAAAACTTTGATTTCTGTTTGATAATTGATTTGTCCTGAAGCATAATAGGGTGACAAGTGCTGACATAATTTTGTTACATTGCTACTTAGGTTATGTAATTCTTTAAGTTGATTAGTCAAATTGCTACCCATTGCTGACACTTAGTAACAGTAATGTTTTCAGGTAGTTAGGGCTTGCATACATTTCCATTATTATTTCCTCACTCAGGGGAAACACTTGTATGGTATATGTGAGTATACAATACAGTAGTCAGAAGTTTACGGTCTAATAGAAACAATAAGAAGTCTGTTGAGGAGGAAGATGCAATCCCACAATTGCAGTCTGGCTATTTTTGGAGTTTAGAAGCAATTCCTCTTTGCAACTGCTCCTTCTCTTGTGCTTTTATGAAACAACTAACTTTGTGTAGAAACGGATCTTTAGGACCAATGTTCTATAAAGAAAACAGTTTTTCAGCAGAAAGCTTTCATCATGTTCAATGAAAAACAATTTTCCCTTGCCATAAGATGAAGACAGATATGGAAGCCAGGCTAACTTCCTGGAGCAGCAGAGGTAGACACAAAGCATCCACAGTCTGAATCAAGACAAGTCAGGCAATCTTACTTTCTGTTTCTCTTGCCCATCCCTCCTTTAAATCTTCATCTGCAATTAGTGATGATGCGTTCTAATCCTCTTCATATACAAGCTATTAGAAGACTGTAACCTCATATGGGAAATATCAGGGGAAGAAAAATTCAGAACAAAAATCCTTCTTCCTTACAAAAGCATTCAATAGAAAAGAAGAAAAAACTAAAACCAAAAAGCAGACAGACAGCACAGAAAGGTTTGTTTAGAACTGCATAACTTCAGAAAAACAACTGGCCTTTCAATTTATTGTGGGATTGAGATCTTGAGGGCACAGTTTATGTCTGCAAGCAAATTTCATACTAAAGTACTCGTACTTGTGAGTAGATACTATCCCCTTTAGGTAATAAAAGAAATCATTGTAATAATCAGATTTGCTTCTGCAATCAAACAGTAGCTTAAAAATTGTCAACAAATATTACTCATGAAGGCAAGCCTACATTTTTAACCCTTCACTTGCTGTTCATTACCATCTTTGCTGATGCCTTCTTGTCCATTCAATGGTAAAGGTTTCTTTTTATTTCATGGCAATGAAAATTTGAAAGGAATTGTTTATTTATACACGGATTATATTATGTAATGCTGCATCCTCAGCTTCAAGGTCAGGAATATTTGTTGTATTCAGATAAATTACCTTTTTTTCATTATTATTATTATGCCTATACAGAATACACATATTTTGAACATATTTCTTTTTCTTTCATTTATGTCAGGGAGGTGTTTTTGACATTTGAGCATAGGCTCTTCCTTCCTATTTTATGCATATGCCCTCTGGTCATTGTCAACTCCTGCAGTCAGAGTAACGAATTCCTCTTTATTGCACTGTCAGTGTGCTGTCATTATCGTGGACCTTTTCTTCTCCTGGAAAGCTGTTTTGTAGGTTGTTTTTGAAAAGCTATACTACATATATGTTTGGGATTTATCGGACTTTACTGATCCTTTGTTTTCTGGCACAACCAATGCAGCCCTTGTAAATTTGAAATAAAAAAGAGAATTTTCATCCAACTACGGATATCAGGCCATTCCGGAAGTATTATCTACTTCTAACACCTTTCCCCCAGGAAAAGCAAACAGCTCAAGATCACAAATAGATGATTACCTTTGCAGTAAGGCCATCATTTCTTTTATGCCACCTTCAGCTCCTGCTGGCTTTTAAGAAAACAAAGATTTGTGTGTGATTCTGAACCTAGGTCTTCTGCACAACAGCAAATGGTGCTGCTAGTCCAGATTTTAAAACATCCAATTCACGTAAAGATGTTTTTTTCCCGTAATTATCTTAGCACAAGATACCATTTAAAGAGTCTTATTTAGCATCCTCCGCACAATAAGGTCACTTCTGTCATGGCATTTTTTCATGTTATTTTTAACCACAAAAACGTTTGCCTTTGTATGCCACACGTTTCACAAGAATTCATTGTTCTCAAGACCAATGCCCTCACAATATCAATGTCTTTACTATAAAAGGAGGGCTGCAATTGATAGTTCTGCTTTTTGGTTACTGGCAGACTTCAACATGATACAGTAAATATTCAGACAGCAGAACTGAGGCTTGAGAAGTGATGGAAGGAATAAATGTGCTTCAGAGATAGAGGCAGGTCCACAATTAATTATGCTGGACTGCTTTCCAAAAGATTGTTGCTGCCATGCATAAATTGAGATTACTGGGATTTTGAGCAGATGTGAAATGATTTTATACTGAGTAAAAAGAATTTTGTTTATGCTTTGAAACATTAAGTCCTCATAAGTACAGGACAACCCTGTTCATCTGTTAAAAGCTTGGCTTCTGTTTCTTAAAGGAGTGAGTTCACAGGATTTCAAGCAATTACCTGATTTTTCCCTTTAGCTGGGGATGTTCTGCTATAACTAAAGTTACCCTGGTTGTAAATCACTCAGCAATGGTTCCAAAAGTCCTTATTTCTGCAGTTCTGTAATTTCTTCCTCTCTAATCTCAGTTTATAGGAATCACTACTCTAAAACCAGTCTCAGCAACTGATTGAACATTACCAGATTTTTTCAGATATTCTTGGAAAGTTAAAAGAAAGTGTAATTCCATATGAACTTCACCTGCTGGCTATGGAAGATCCTCCTTGGAGATGTCTGTTCAGTTTCTGCACTGAACCTCTAGATCCAGGGTACTTACAGTTTAATTAAGCTGAAAACAATGGGAGATAAAACAGCTGCATCCATAGTGCTATATCATCAACAAGGATTCCCACATCCATCCACCCTTCCTATCCAGACAAGGTCTTCACAAGAGCTCATATGGCAGCTGGCAAATCTGCCTGCACAGGAATGCCTGGCACCATTCATAGCTGGATAACAGCTTGCAAATAGTTATGGTAGTACCCAGGTGGTCTCCAGATCCCCCTTCAGAAGACATTCGCTCACCATCCAGACAAGAATGAAGTCAATGGATGGTGTGCCAACAATGAAATGCTTGACTCAATATGCACACACATTTCAGAAATATTCCTTTTTGCATTAGAAGACCAGGAGAGAGAAAGGGAACATAATTAGGAAGGGCCTGAGTGCAAAGAACAAGGTGCCTGCATCACCATTGAGAGGAGGATAAAAATGTGAAGATGCAAAAGCTGGAAGGAAAGGAGGATGGGAAAAGAATAAACTGTAGGAGGAAGGCATGTATGAAAAGGACCTCAAACCAAACAAAATCTGTAAGGTCTGTAGGTGGTACCTAGACATTCTAATACCTACAGTTTCTTACCTTAGAATGAAACGTAACATATGAGAACTCAAACAGGAACTAAAACCAGTTTCCCCTCCCTCCACTTCTTAAGATGGAAATTCTTTTGAATATTTTAAGATCACCCTAAAACTATTTTGGCTCTCGTGCATTCTTGCATTCTCATGCTGAACAGTTTTGCCACATGTGGAGGAGTGTGTTGAGAGAAGAGATAATGGATACAATAATTACACTAATAATTTCCAAGAGAAACCAGACAAGAGGGCTACCTACCTCTGCCTTGATAATTTTTTTGGATGACAAAAGAGATACAGCTGAGTACATCATTATTCACATCTTAAGTACTGCATATTCCTGTAGTAGGTCATGAAAGCCACTCTACCTTCTGTCCTTCCTGGTCTTGCCTACAGAAATCTGCACTGCAAAGGAGGGCAGGGAAGAAGAGATCACAGTCATTTTACTATTTAAGCTCTATAATTACTGCTAGTAAGTTCCATTTTGGAGATTAATTCTCTGTACTGAGCAAGAGACTAATTTTTTGAAAAACATAAGTCGTATATCTAGTGGTGGTAGAGGTACAAAAGTATGTGAGAGCTTCTGCTTTTTCATGGTTTTTCAACATGTGCATCACTGATATTACAACTCGTGGTTTGCTGGATGCCTCCCTGGCAGGGAAGCTATTGCCATTCCTTTAGTGATAATGAAACATGGACTTCCTCCCAAAGTTGCACTGAGAGTCTCAAGAAACCACATCACTAGCTACATCAATCAGATGGTAGAACCATGCTCAAAGCCTGCGTCAGTGTTCTTTGAGCTGTAAGAACTCATTTGGTACCAGATCACAGACAAATGTTAGCAGAATTATATTCTAGAAAAATTACCATGCTATTCAATAATGTGTGCAAAAATATCAGGTTTCATCTTTTTTTCCAGGAAATCAATGATTGTACCTTATTTATCTTGTCACTTGGTCCTTTTGTTGTTCATCCTTCTCACTGACTGCTCTTCCACTTTGAAACGAGAACTGCTTTTGATATCTGATTTTCTACTTTTTATTAGCCACTTAAATATTTTATACTTAAAATTAAATAAGCCTATTCTTAACAGAATGTTGTGTTTCTGCTTTTCACAGGGCATATTATTTTGCAGTGTATTTCTTCTTTAGGCACTTGCTCACTGAGATTGTTAACTGATCTTAACATTTTGATAACCCAAGAAACAATACCTTGCAGTTCAAACAACACACGCTTTGTCATATTTATGTTCTTAGCTTAATAACATGCAGCCTAATACTGCAAAATGCCAAGTACCCTGGGCTCTCACTGCAGTCAATGGAAGTTAACTATTAGTACTTCAAAGTTGTACCCGACTGCTAAAAGCATATGATACACTAAAACTACTGGCTTCACTAAACAGCAAAGGCTGTCATTTCCTTTTACTAACCATTTATCTTCAGGAAAGGCCAGGTCAGTTTTTTTCCATTTCTTGAGTTACTCAAGTAGAGCCAATTTCAAAGTATCAAATCTGGCAGGGTTTTTGCTGGTTCTTAGCCTGTTATAACGCATTTCAGACATTACGAGATGTTCTTTTACACAAACTGTGTGGGGTTCTCCTGACATTGGCCTCAAAGCCTTTAAAGGATCCTTCCCAGTAAGTTGAAGAGATCCTGCAAATTACAGTTTAGGCCTTCTGAAATTTTTTTCTTGCCCTTGAAGCAAAGATCTTTCATTGTCACTTACAGAGTCTATATTGATGTTTTTTCACTGTCTCGCAGGTTTTTGGCAGTTTCCAGTCTTGCTAAGGGATATTTAATTCCTACTTCCAGTTCAGTCCTCAGGCTTCCTGGCACAGAGGCAGCTTTTCCAAGACTACTGCAAACATAGGAGATGGTGAGTTGCTTTTTACCCTCATACACAAAGGTTCTATACTTGCATTTGTAAGGGACGATCAAATTCATTTAGTTGGGTCTTTCACACGGGTTCTGCAAAGCATGTGGAATGAAGAGTCTTGCTGAGCTCTACAAGACTGATCTTTCCTTAAAGTAGTGCAAAAGGAAAGAAAAAGCTAAAATAACAGAGCAGGCAAACATCCAGTTGAAAGTTGACCTACAAGGTTATTGCAGGCTTAACAGAGCAATCTGCATATGGTGCAATGGGAGGCTACAGACCAGCCAGGGAAAAGATGTCAAAGAGGACAATCAGCTTCAGAAAATTAGGGCAATGGCCAATAGAGGGATGAGTGAATAAATGAAGAATGTCTAGCTCAGTCTGAGAAGTTCAGGCACTGCAGGAGAAGCTTAATCTGCAGTCCTAGATCTGACTGACCTTCTCCATGGCCTTGGACATTTAAATACTCAATATCTACTTCGACTAAGGGCAAAAAAAAAACAATGGTGGCAATATAATGCTTCATTTCACAGATATATTTTAAAGACTTAACCTTTGTAGACATTTTGAAGATGAAAAGCACAGCAGCGCTCATTACTTTGCTTAACCAGATTTCTCAGTGTCAAGCTGAACCTAAAGTCTTTTGATGTTATGTCACCACAGAGATATTTTGTGAGAAGATTTTTCTCACTTTTATGTTGGCCTATGGCCATTTCATGCCACTGCATGCTTGGCTTTATTTCTGGTTTTGCTGTGTGCAGTTTTTCAAAGTGAATTTACCCATAGCACATAACTGTAGACATTTAACAACAAAGATGAAATCCCCAAGTCCTTGTCTCCCATAGCAATTCAAATACAACATCTTAATAATAACATTTCATAAAATACTTACAACTTGTTTGAATACAAAAATATTTAAAAGCAGAAGGGTAAAACGTCCTGGAACAGTGTCAAAAGATAAAATCAACATTTAATATTGAGACACCTGGGTAATAAAGTAATAAGAAACAAATTAAACTCTTCAGCAGTTAATTGCCTGAGCAAGCACACATGAAGTATGATCGCTCGTAAGTGGACCTGAAAATTTCACATGCTGAGAGGGACTAGAGCAATATGCCACCATTTGACATTCAAAGACAATTCTTCCTGGGGTATTAACCTAATTATTTTTTTTGCTAGAAGAAGAAACAGACCCTCATGGCTGATGTTTTCACATGTTCAGCACTCCTTAGTCTGCCTATATCGACTAAAGTTCAGTCCTACCAACTCAGGATCATGTCTGCACTCTTGGTAACCAAAAGATTTTGGCAAGGTGTGCTTTAAAAGTCTCTCTCACAATGAGAGGCAAAGAAAAAGTTACTCTGCTTGTAATAACAGAACAATTAAAAGGTATCACTGCGTAACTGTAAAACTGACCAAAATAAAGTCATCTAATTGGTTCGTGGTAACCTTAATGAAACACACAGATTATAGTAAAAAATAAATCAGAATACAGGCCAGTTTCATTCAGTCTTTAAAAGCTCTTTCTGCTGCCATGGAGAATGTGTACAGTAAGACAAAATTCTCAAACTTGTACAATTTTATACTTCTAAGTTGGATTTTACTTTGGCCAGGAATTGCTCCAACTGTTAGAGGATGAATGAGTCAGGTACTGGAGGTAGCAGTTCAGTGGGAGTCGTTCTGATCTATGACCTCAGCCAATTGCTGCCTAATTCAGCTTCCAAAAGGGGAACTAATGATTCCATTGTAAATCAGGAGAAATTCATTGCATATCTGCAATGAGACTCACGTAGCTAGGCAGAAGAACTGTCAAGTCTTCAGGAAAACAGCAGGGTAGATGATACTCTTTGCCTCCAGCAGAGTTTCAGCCTGAAAGCTGCAAGCTAGACTGCATGAAACAAGTGCTCTAGTCTATACTGGTTTCAGCTATGAAAATTAGCAGCATCTGTATCAGCTGCAGGTAGGGAGTTAATGCCTCTCAGCATGGCTGTGCCTGTAATACAGAAAAAGGGGAGTTTTATGCTGTATCTGAGAAGTTCAGCAGAGTCAGGTGTGGAGAAAGTTTGTCTTTCCTTTTCTCTTGTCATTTTTAAAACCTACATTCTTTCTTACTATTTGCTGGTTTGTATCTAGTACAAGAGAAATTTTGGCTATTCATAGTTCTACTGTAGTACCTGTGGTGACATTATAGAGGCAAATTACCTGGTAGGAGAATATGAAAAGGATATATAACCAGGGCTTTTTTTTCCTCCTTTTTTCTTTGATGGAAATGGGTTTGCTGGCTGTACGCTGGTTTCTAAAAGATAATGACAGACTGGCAGCTTAAAGAAAACAGGTCTTGACAGCACACCAAACATTTTGTAACAGTTTGTGTCATATAAAGCACTTTCATACCATCTGTGCTCCAGCAACAAAGGGTTGCTCTGTCCCAGGCAGAACCTTTTGTCTCTGCATAGGCAAAGGAGTCAATGGAGCCAAGTATCAGATTTATAAACTTTATCTCATGCTGGATGTGCGCAGAGTGTCAGCTTCTGTAAACCCTCTCTTCCCACAGTCTGTCAAGAGCTGCAGCACAGCTCAGCAGAAGGGCAGGGATGCAGAGAACTATGAGCTCTGCTGTTATGTTAGTGCCACTTTTTGTTTAATTCTGCCTTGACTTGCTGAAGAAAAGAAATAACATAAGCAAAAGAGGAAAAGCAAATGCAACTGAAAAGGCAAGCATGTGTCTCAGTGCTTGTTATGTGAGTGCCTTTTATTCTAGGGAAGGCAGGATATTTTTATGAGAAAAACTACTTTTACTGGTATTTCTTAAAAAAAAAAAAAAGCCACCAAACTCTATAAAGACAACTTATTGCTAAGATAAATATAAGTAACACATAAAGTATGTGCAACTTAAATAAAGACCAGGGGGGAAATTAGAAAGCAGAGTACCTTGGTTATATTAAATCACCTTCTTCAAGTGATGGTGTTTGTCATAGTAAATAATTGTATGTTTCTTAGTATTGGAAGAGGGAGAATCATTAATACTAACACGTACTTAAGTAAAAAAGAGGATTGTTCCTTATAGCACTGTCAGGCATGGTATTTGTGGAAGCAAAATCCCATATGCCTATGGCAGTGGAAAAGTAACTGAGTTGCCAAAATTTTCTTTGATTTGAAAGAAGAAAATCTCTGAAAAGAGAAATGAGCCCCTCCCATGCAGTAAGCCCTAAATGCAGCCTCTGCTTTCAGTACTGTCGACTTTGAGGCCCGATACTTTTCTCATTATCATCACTGTTTCATGGATTTTCTAAACTTTAATGAATTTCTGTGCCTAGGCACAGAGCTATTTTCTTGGCTATCTTGCTTCACTATTCTGATAGAAGCAGTCTTTTAATTTAAAACATTATTATTAAAAGTAATGCTTGAAAGACTTATCTGAAAGATAGATTGTTTTGGCAATAGTTGCAAATCAAAATGCAACTGTCTAGATACTCAATTATATATTTTAATGGAAGACTTTGAGTAAAGCTTAGGCAGGAAGGAAAAAAGTACTTACCAGCATTTATAATTTAAATTACCAGCATATTTTAGACTATTCACATACTTCTTATACCTCAATAAGTTTGAGACTGAAGCTAGTTCAGTAGGCACTACTTAGCTTGTGAAGCCTCTGCCCCTGGAATACATTGCCTCAGCAGTATTCTAAAAGGATAAGGTAATCTTGTATCTTTTCTCCAATGCATTAAACACTAGCATCTTTCAACATCTGGTAGTCTTACATTACCCAACTTACCCTTTTGTAAGCCACATTTACCATCTTTTTGTCTTTTACTGTACTCCAAACTTTCTTCCTTTGTGATCTCACAGGGTACTACTCAAATACTGCTTAGCCTAAGGGTTGTTTATCAGAATTCACACTACATAAAGCCTTTGCTGGGACACACATCAGACAAGAGCTGCCCAAATTATATTTGGTTTTACTTTTAGTTTTGGATCATGTGGGGCTTTTCTCTGCACTTAATACAGCGCAGCTGGCTGTAGCTTACTGAAAATCCTGAAGTTTGCACAATAGTGGTTAGAGAGTCCTGCAGGCTTCTGCCAACCAACAAGCTCACATGATACAGGTTCACCTGTACATCAGCTGAGAATATGCCATGGAGTTTAACCCCTCCAGTGATCCATGTAACTCAACCCTCAGCTCTGCAGAGTTGGTCTGTTCTGCACTGCCCTGGCAGCCACCTCCATCCAGAGTCCTTTGTAATGTGGTAGAGGTGGCAGGTCCCTGTAAGGCTGAGATTTGGGATAATGCATGAAATCAGAAAATCATCTGGGCTCACGGAATCTTCTAAACTACACAAGATGACTCTCTTAGACCTTCCAAAACAGGAATATAATGGAGATTTTAAGTACTAGCCTATCAAGCTTACATATTGCTTCCCACGTAAAGAGAGCAAGTATGCTCTGAGACCTGAAAGTTGTAAAGTACTTATCTACACAAGCACCTCCAGTAAGACAGAGGCATCATCTCATCGTGTAGCCAATTCATATGTAATATGAAACTTTTATTTTACTGTTATTTGTATTTGACCACTGTTACTTGCCTGCTCTCCATCTTTCTGTTTTATTGCAGGCTGTCAACTGAAAGCTTGCTACACATATGTTCATATAGAAAGTCCCCATGTAAATATTAGTATTTCCCTATTTGTAGGTGGCTAAACTAAAGTAATTGCTGGAGTTTGTAGACAGCAACAATGCTGGTAGGTCTATATTTTATCTCAGCACTGAACTGGAGTTCATTCCAACTTCTTGTCCATCTGGTTTCCTCTGTGATTTCTCTACTACACTGTTTTAACACATGCACTGACCTAACCTTTTGACAACTTGATGAGGAGTCATGATAGACAAAAGTTAGCATTTAAAATGAAAACTGAAATGCAGGATAGGCCTTCCTTGCAGAAGGGTTTCATTTTGGCATAGTATTTGCCCTCATTAATGTAAAATATTGGCTTTAGGAGGGCTTTTATTCAAATATTTAGGACTTTCCCTGACATTCCCTCAAATCTTACCAGTCTTGGCTACATTCAGATGGAATTGGCTTACTTTCATACAATAGAGTTTTATCAAAATTCCTACCTGCTAAATTTGACTTGGAGGTTATTTTAATTATACTGGAACCTTCCAACTTAAAGTTAACAAATTCACTGAGATGCTGCATTTCAACCAGAAATTCCAGATAATTGGTGCAGACGCTGAGGCAGAAGAAGGGGACTTATCAGAATACTGTACTTAATGACATTTCTACAATATATCTGCAAAGCTGACCTTTGCCAAGTGCTACTTTTATCATGTATTGCAAGAAATGTGTTACTTCTTTAGGTTATGGCTGCAGTAGACTATCATCTGAAATCACGCAAGTTATAATTCTACTGAGGACAGTGTACTCTGGGGACGACAATTTTAGCTACAAATGAATAGGGTTGTTTACATGAGCTAAGGGGTGAAAACTTACTACTATTTCAGTAAAATACGTGCATTTATAATAATCAGGGTGAAAATTTTTCAGATTTTTAAAACGTGTTTTTTAAAATGACAGTAACTACCATTTTTTTTTCATGTGTCCTCTTTTGAACACAGTATTGTCATTGCCCAAGTATGTTTAACGAAACTAAACTAAGCTCTGTTAATGCAGATAGAGTTGATATAGCAAAGCTCAGCAGATTCTCTTTTGAAAGGCTCAGCAGATAAACACTCAAACTTTGTATTTTATTCTGGACCTAAGATATAGTAATGAAGTTTTTTCCTAATGCACTGCAATCTACTTCAGGGAAGTAATATCTCTTCCTCTTTCCAAAATCAGGACTAAACATCAGGACAATGTTGTATTTGAATCTAATCCTGCTGACTATCTCAGTAACACAAATTTCCAACCCGAACACTGTCATACATTCTTAATTGATCTCAGTCAAAGCTTAAACACTTAGTGCACACAAATTTAGGGTAGGATTCATCTGACCAAATGTTGACATCTGTACCTGTGTCATGACCACAACACGTCATGCCCAGGATGTAGAAACGGAGAGCAGAGACCCAGAAGGGGTAGGGCTGGGTATAAGTGGTGAGCAGTTGTATTCTTTCCTTGTATTTGCCTTATTATTATTATTGGTGGTAGTAGTAGTGGTTTGTTATACCTTAGTTACTGGACTGTTCTTATCTCAACCTGTGGGAATTGCATTCTTTCGATTCTCCTCCCCATTCCCACAGGATTAAGGGAAGAAAAAAGGGGGAGTGGGTGAGCAAAACTGTGTGAGGGCCTTAAACCACAACAACCTGAACCAATCACTCCAGGCTTCCTCTTGCAGTAACAAGAGATATAGCCACTCATAAGGTGCCAGTTATAATGTGGCCTAAATAGGTTATCAGAATCTCACCCCCATATTTGCTTCACTCCTTTGACCACAAAGAGTGCCCAAGGTGTCAAAGAGTATCTGTGTAGCACACATAAAAGCATCACATTGCTTTTACCTTAGGCAGACACCTTAAAGAAGGGGACATGAATCCCACCAACAGTAGCTGTAAAACTCAGAAAACTGGAGAATTTCATTTTGCTTTATGTAAATAAAGAGGTGCATGAAATGTTCTCAGTTAGGAGGAGTGTGTAACTCCAGGGAGAATGGAGTTTACCAGTAAAATATTGAAGAAAAATATAAAAAAGGAAAAAAAAAAATTCCTACAGTAAATCAACATATGCAGATATTGTTTGCAATCTGCCCAGTGCAGGGGAGCACGGAGCATGACCTGTTCAAGAAAAAACGGTAAACTTTTACTATGATAAGTAGTGATTTCTAGGTGTTCTTCTGGGTGATAGTTCCTGCATGCTGTAAGAGACCTTGCTGCAGTTTGCTGCAGTTTTTAAGAAGGTCTCTGTTGTTGTAAGCCCTGTCTCATGACAGCTAAGGGCTATAACCAATAAAAATCAAAGCTTGCATGCAAGTGTTGTCCTGAAAGAGTGTGTTTATTTCACTAACTCAAATGTAATTGAGCTTCCACAAAGATGTCAAGGCCAAGCTTTTCACCAGCAAGGTTGTCCCATATCAAATCATCAAGGTCATAAAAGTCTGATAGAACTTCTCAGTCAAGAAAAATATTTACAGATGTTTTACAATGGCAAAATGACTTCTATTTCTATGTCTGCCTCTGGAAAAATGGCTCCTAGATATTTTTTCTAAAATATATTCCTGGAAATGTTTTCCCACTCTTAAAAGTATACCCTAAGGCAGACTGAAAATGTCAACCAGCTGGTTAAGGTTAGCTTAGAGAGTAGAGAACTGTAGAGAATGAAGTGGAAATTTTCAGATAGTCTCAGTCAGTTCTCTTGCCTATCCCTGCACCAAGCTGGAAATGGAAATTTAATTCTGTAGTTGGTAAGATCACAAATTAACTTCTTATTTACTTAACCAGGCAAACAAATGTCTAGTTCTCTGAGGTCAACTATGGGTATAATATTTCCTTCATTTTAGAACCAGATTTGCTTTAAAATTACAAATATATATACTACTAAGCTGGACAAACACACACAGTACCCCTTTAGCTGTGTCTAAACCACTGGCAACAGGATAGGAAAAAAAGGCCAAAATGAGAAAATGCCTGCATAAATATTGTTGGAGAATTTGCATCAAATGCAGCTTACAATTTGATATTATAACTTAAAAAAAAGGCAACCCTAAAATACAAAACTGCTTTTTTTGACCAGAAGGAGGCATTAAGCCCATATTTGAACCTCAAGTCTTCAGTTGTCTTGGTCATTGTCTCCATAAAATTCTCTGTAGAGTTTAGCATTATTGCACTGACCTATTACATAAAATGAGGAAGCAGCTGAGAAACCTGGCACAAGCATTTAAAATAACAAAAACTGAGTATTTTGCATCAACACTGATGGCCAGATGCTGATATATTACTCAGGAAGATAGATTTTGAATCGTCCCATAAGAAGAAAGGGCAAGATTTGACAGGTTTGCTGCTGCTGCTCACAAGCACAGAGATGTTGCCATTTCTGGACTTTTTCTTAGTTTTCTCCCTCACAGCTTTTAAGACACGCAAACATAAGCCTCAACTTTCAACACCTGCAATTTGTGTGTCAAAAGGATAATGAAGTTGCATGACTTGGAGGCTACGGACATATGTCGTACATAGGATCGGATCCTCAGTATATCCCTGCAACTCAGTGACTACAAACAGTAGCATAATTAATTGCTGCACTGCATTAAATGCCATGGCTGTATCTGATACACAATAGCATGAACATGAAAGTCCACACAGAATTATCCTGAAGTGGTTATTTGTTCATAATTGTGTTATTGCGGTAGCGCTTAGAATCCCATCTTGTACTGAACAAACACACAGTAGTAAATGATCCATTTGCTAAAGAGCATTCAATAAAAACAGGCAAAATGAAGGTCTGGGAAAAACTGGTTTTGAAAATAATTGTGATTCTCCTTAGCTAGACAAATTGCAACGGCTTAACTAAAGTCATTCAAAACCTGAAGTTATGCCAGGAAACTGAAGTCTGCCTTCCATCAAATGCACCTTCAGTTGTAAACTTGCATCTTTACATATATTTCCATAAGCAACTGATTTATTCTACACATAACATGCATATGTTTCGGTACAAAGCTGTCCTCGGATCATACATAATGACTTGAAGCAGGTTAAGTATTGTAGCTTCAAACACTTTGGAAATATCATCACTACAACAAACCTCACTTCAGTCTGAAAAGCAGATGGGCCAGCACAGACCTCTGCTGACAGCAAGCTGTGGTTTCAGCCTCCAGCTGCATTAAACTACAGTACCAGAAAACATCAGTAGTTGCTGATGTGATAAGCATGATTAAAACTGCACACGCACTGCCCTTGTTTGAGTGGTTTCTCTTTTTTGCCTTACTTCAAAGCCCTGACCACCATTGTAGGACTTCAGTTTCTAGAGTGATACCTGTTTTCTAACCTTTCCAGCTTTCCCTTGTAGTTCCACACATTTCACACTCGTAGTTCCAAAGGATTTTGCATCTCTCGGCCTGACCAGGCTCAAGAGAGGTGTGTTGCTCACCAGGGGCTCGAATCAGGCATGTTGCAGAGAAGCTGACTGTTCTAATCAGTCCCACTGACTATTACCCACTTCTAGTGATCCATGTGGGTGCTAATGATATAGAGAGCAGTAGCCTGGAGAACATAAAGAAGGACTACAGAGCTCTGGGACAGGTGGTTAGAGGCTCTGGAGTGCAGACTGTATTTTCGTCAGTTCTCCAGGATACAGGGCAGGACTTTAAAAAGGCTAGGAGGATTGACCAGGTTAATAAATGGTTAGAAGGGCGGTGCTATAGTCAGGGGTTTGGGTACCTTGAACATGGGATTCAATTTAGTAGGCCAGGTATACTGGGAGCTGGTGGAGCTGGTCTGACAAAGAAAGGGAAGAGTGTATTTGGTAGGAGACTTGCCAGACTGGTCAAGGATGCTTTAAACTAGATGTGTTGGGGGAGGGAGGCATCGTTCCATCCCAACACACACAGTCACTTGCCAGCATCTATAGTAAACATTAGGAGCAGTGTAGAGACACTCCATTGGCTGCTCCAGCCCATGAGCTGGCTTCAATCATAACTCGGCTCAGATGCCTCTATGCAAATGCCAGTAGCATGGGGAACAAACAAGAGGACTTGGAGATGTATGCACGTCTATAGGGTATGATATCAGAGGTATCACAGAAACACGGTGGGATGTCTCCTATGACTGGTGTGTTGGAATGGAAAGTTACAGGCTCTTTAGGAAAGACAGGCCTGGTAGGCGGGGAAGGGGGAGTTGCTGTTTATGTTAGGGATAGGCTGGAGAGTATGGAACTCTGTCTGGGGACAGGAGAGCAGTGGACAGAGAGTTTGTGGGTCAGGGTTAAAGGGCGGACAGCAATGGGAGACATTATTATTGGGATCTGTAACAGACCACATGACCAAGAGGACTCAGTGGATGAAGAGCTCTACAGACAGACAGGAATAGCCTCACACTCGCAGGCCCTCATTCTCATGGAGGACTTCAACCACCCTGGTATCTGTTGGAGTGATGGTACGGCCCAGCATAAGCAATCCAGGAAGTTCCTCAATTGTGTGGAAAACAACTTCCTTCTGCAAGTAATAGAGGAGTCGACGAGGAGAGATGCCGTGCTTGACCTCATCCTCACCAACAGGGAAGGGCTGGTTGGAAATGTGACAATCCAGTGCAGCCTTGATTGCAGCAATCATGAGATGGCTGAATTAAAGATCCTCAGGACAGTGAGAAGGGCGTGCAGCAAGCTCACTGCCCTGGACTTCAAGAGAGCAGACTTTGG
>JASSUY010031726.1:4756-24972 GCA_032466535.1 Forpus xanthops | reverse complement strand
GAAAAAGGGAAATATAACCCCCATTTTCAAGAAGGGGAAAATGAATGAGCCCGGGAACTACAGACCAGTCAGTCTCATCTCTGTGCCGGACAAAATCTTGGAGTAGATTGTCCTGGAAGGCATGCTGAGGCACATGAAAAACAACAAGGTGCTTGGGGACAGCCAGCATGGCTTCACTAAGGGGAAATCCTGCCTTGACCAATCTGGTGCCTTCTATGTTGGCATTACAGAACTGATGGACAGGGGTAAAGCAGTTGATGTCACCCATCTGGACTTGTACAAAGCGTTTGACACTGCCTCACATGACATCCTCGTCTCTAAGTTGAAGAGACATCAATTTGATGGGTGGACCACTCGGTGGATAAAGAACTGGATGGATGGACACACGCAGAGTTGTGCTCAATGGCTCAATGTCCAGCTGGAGACCAGTAACGGTTGGTGTCCTTCAGGTATCAGTGTTGGGACTGGTCTTGGTTCAACATCTTTGTCAGTGACATGGAGAGTGGGATTGAGTGCACCCTCAGCAAGTTTGCTGATGACACCAAGTTGTGTGGCTCAGTTGATATACTGGAGGGAAGTGATCTTGACACGCTTGTGAGGTATGCTGATGACAACCTCATGAAGTTTAACCATGCCAAGTGCAAGGTCCTCCACCTGGGCCAGAGCAATCCCAGGCACAGCTACAGGTTGGGTAGAGAAGAGATTCAGAGCAGCTCTGCGGAGAAGGACTTGGGGGTGTTGGTTGATGAGAAAATAAACGTGAGCTGGCAGTGTGCTCTTGCAGCCCAGAAAGCCAACTGTATCCTGGGCTGCATCAAAAGGAGTGTGACCAGCAGATCGAGGAAGGTGATCCTGCCCTTCTACTCTGCCCTTGTGAGATGTCACTTGGAGTATTGTGTGCAGTTCTGGTGTCCTCAACATAAAAAGGACATGGAACTGTCAGAACAAGTCCAGAGGAGGGCCACAAGGATTATCAAGGGACTGGAGTACCTCCTGTATGAAGACAGGATGAGAAAGTTTGGGCTGTTCAGCCTGGAGAAGAGAAGGCTGCATGGAGACCTCATAGCAGCCTTCCAATATCTGAAGGGGGCCTATAGGGATGCTGGGGAGGGATTCTTCATGAGGGACTATAGTGAGAGGAGAAGGGGTAATGGGCTCAAACTTAAACAGGGGAAGTTTAGATTGGATGTGAGGAAGAAATTATTGACTGCAAGGGTGGCGAGGCACTGGAATGGGTTGCCCAGAGAAGTTGTGAATGCTCCATGCCTGGCAGTGCTCAAGGCTATGTCAGGTTGGACATAGCCTTGGGTGGCATGGTTTAGCGTGAGGTGTCCCTGCCCATGGCAGAGGGGTTGGAACTAGATGAACTTAAGGTCCTTTCCAACCCTAACTATGCTATGATTCGGTGAGTCTATGATTTTTACAATTGCTACAACAGACTGTACAGAGATACAGGGGCAGATAGGAAAGGGGAAATTCATTCTAAAATTGTTAGCAAATTTTCCCTGAAGAAAATTAACTACTAGTCCTCGCATATGATCTATTCTGCCTAGATTTGAAAGGCAATTACTAGGAGATAGAAATAACATTTTTTAATCAAAACTGACAGCTTTGCACCTTCAACAGCTTCTTTCCCTATTGGAAAGCAGAGAAGAAAACAAAATCCCAAAACCCTGTGCTGCCTACATTTCACTTGTAATTTGTGGAAGAGGAGAGCAAGGCCAAGCGCGAATGTGCGTCGGGGATTTGGCACTTTGCTGATGTTGCCAGTTCTGGGTGGCTGGATTACAGTCACTTGTGTTGTAAACACAAAGGTACACAGCCTAGCAGAAGCAGAGTATACCCATGCCTGTGTAAAATAAATTAGCCTTCTGACCTGTAAAATATTGAAAGAATATTTCTCAGCATCGTAAATACTTCAGTGGTAGAAAGAACTAGTGGCAAAGTTTAGCAATTTATCCTACAGAAGAGATAGTCATAAATTAGTGTGAAATAGGTAAGTACCCATGTTCCTGAGCTTATTTTAGGATCTGAGTATGAAAACTGAAGGCATATAGAAGAAACCTAAGCAAGTCAAGCGAACTAGAGGCTCTTTGTACTTTGAAGTGCTGGGCTAGCTTGCTGACTCTTGTACCTGTCATTCAGCTATTCACTCATGAGATGTATATACAAAATGACTCATGTTAAGTGACAGCTTTTATACCTTGGTGTAGTATGAGCTCTGGTACAGCAGAGCTCTCAGTTATTCTCAACTGAAGGAAGGCAAAGCTTAAAGCAGAAGCAGGTGAAACAAATGATGATGCTGATGGATGGAAATGACTGAGGCATCTGGCTAACCACAGCACAGAAACCTTCACTAAATTGGAAGCTGCTACTTTTGTCACAGTTGTATGATTACAACTTGCAGATGATAGTTTTGAGTTGTTGATAGCAACTGCACTTTCCATTTTCACCATTAAGACTATGCTGCTGGATTCAGACTCTCACCATCCAAAGACACATCATTTCTTTGTTGTAGAACAAACCGATGAGAAAAAAGAAAACTTTTCAGGCTAGTTCTCCAGGGCTAGAAGCATTCTTTCATTCAATTAACCACCTGGCAAAAGCTTTCCAGCTTGAATACAGGAATGGCATGACACCAAATAGAACATTGTCCCTGTAAATTCCTTTATATTTCTCTGCTATGAACCAACAAAAATATTCCATGTCACTACACAGGTTTTTTTTTCAGTAAGGCACAAAACAAGCTGCTGGTACAGGGTCAGAACTTTGCAACAGCCTCTAGACACAGTCACATCAGTCCTACTGAACACAGTTTAGAAATTCCTGAGAGGGAGGTTACATGTAAAGTCCTCATGTTCAAAAGTATGGATCTTTATCCGTGAATTTGCTAACATCCATTTTCAATCTATGTTTCAGCATCCTATGGGAATGAATGCTGCAGTTTTAATAACTTCATAGCCAGTGTCACATGCACTCTATAATAGGGCATGTCCTCTGTTATCAAATACGTGCTTGCAGATACTTCCATTTCTTCCAGTGGAATTTATCTTGCATAGTTAAAGGAGAAATTTGTTCCTTTGTGCCCCATAAACTGAATATGTATTACATCAAATGAAAATACTACAAGAGAGGGTTTTGCCTGCACACTTCATCTCTTAACAGTTCTAAATGAAATGTCTTACCTTCAAATAATCACTTTAATAGGGAAAATTAAAATTCATAAACTTTATCTAGCTTAGATTCTCCTCCCCTATGATAAGCATCTGGGACCAGCCAATACAATTACTACCCTAGAAATTACACTTAAAATGCAGAAACAATTCTGTCACACCTGTATAAATTTTACTTAAGGTATCTTGAATTTCGAACACTCTTGCTTGGACTACCTTCACAATGAAAATAAAAACCAAACAAACAATTATTTTGTTGTACTTTAAAATAAAAAAAAAAAAAAACAACAAACCCCTTTCTTAAGAAAGCTTTTGGAAATCGTAGGGCCTAATCAAAAGATCAGTACTTACACTAATACATTATTTGCTCCTAAATAATTTATTTAGAAGTAATGAAACAGAAACAAATTCAAACGTCCCTTTAGATTTCACTAAGGGAAGATATCCTTTTATAGGTCTTTGGCTCCAATCTTCTGACAGCTAAGATTAACTTTGCATTACTGAAATAGATAATGCACCATCCTCATTATATTCAGAGATAGAACTTATCAGTATTTACTGTATTAACAGGTTACAGGAGAAATATTTCTTGATTTATATTAGTTTTGTCCATAAGCAATGTCTACTTGTCCTTTAGGTTTCAATGGTTTTGAATGTTATTCAAAACTGACATTTACGTCAGCTTTAGTAGCTTTTGGGTTTTAAAATCATACTTATATGTGTATGCACATTTATACAAATGTTACCTTAAATCACTACAATTTAAAAATAAACATTCTCTTTATCTCCTGCTGCCTGATAGGCAGATTGCTTGTACAGGAAAAAACACATCTTATTTCAGATTAAATCTGTTATGTATTTTCACGGAATGTAATAATCTTTGTTCAATAGCATAAAAGTGCATATGAAAGTAGTGATTTCATAGTCCCATAAAAAGTGTCCTTTTCCAAGGATTTTCAAGACTGCAACATGCAGGTTGATACAATCAAAAACCAGCTCTGTAATACAGCTGACAATGATGAGAATGGTGTCAAACTATCTTGTGCAAGATGTGTAAGGCGGATGCTTTGGCGTTTGGTGGCTTTTTTAAGCAATCCTGCCCTGTTCACTGTTGGGAAGACAACTCCATCAGTGCACAAATTTATAAGCTTTTGCCATGTCATACAGCCAACTTGTCCAACAACCCTGACTATCCTGTTTATTCCAATGGCTCTGAAGCATTTCTTAATTAAATCTTGACAGTTAAATTGTGGTTTATGGAAACAGTCAATAATGGTTTGCTCCAGCATCTGCATACGAGAACAATACTTGACCAGATGGGCTTTTTACAGTTCAGTCAGGTATGCCTTGAAAGCACTATCAAGGATAAGTGGCAGCTACTTGAATAGTAAGTACCCTATGTCTGCCTGTGGAACACAAAGCTTCTCAGGGAGTCCACAGTGCTACAAAACATGGTCATAATGTTTGGTATTTTGTTCTGTTGCAAGAATGCAGAGTTTAATTAGACACCAAGTCATTTTTCTAATCCTTTTCTACTGGTAGCAGTGGTGTCTTACCAGCCCATTTGGCCACAGGTGTTATTGTTCCCATTCTCTTTAATTCCCCTCTCTGACCTATATTTATTTGCTCATCTGCTTGTTAGTCTTTCACTTATAAATAGACTTTAAATGTTACTGTGTGACTCCGAACTTATGTTAATAGATAACACCACCCACTCCTAAAGAAAAATACTATTTTTCATCATCTTACAATTATAGAGCCATAATTAAGAACAACATGAAACACACTTTAAACATCTTAGTCCAAATGCATGCACATTTCAAAAGTGTCCTTATTAATATCTTTGTAATAACTATTCTCTTGCTTCATACAGCTACAGATGTGATTTCTATTACTGAGAAAGAGTGCTGCTTTTCAAAAGACAGTGTCACAGAGTTAATCTCTCCCTTGATTTGAAATTCTGCTTTTCATTTGGAGCAGTGACAGCTTTGACCTTGCTTGCCCTGTGGTTACTACTTTACAAAACCAAATGCATCAGTAGGAGTGTAAGAGTAGGCAGGCATGGCAAGCCAATGTTCAGCAGCATGTAAGAAACCAAAGGGGCAGGAGGTGTGGTACCTTAGTTAAAATTTTCCAGCAGAGGGGTCGTGGTTTAATACCCTCATGCAGCCCACTCACTCACTCACTCCTTCTTTCTTCCCCCAGTTCCTGGGGGATGGGGAGGAGAATCAAAAGAATACAACTCCCACAGGTTGAGACAAGAACAGTTTAGTAACTAAGGTATAACATAAATCACTACTGCTACCACCAATAGTAATAATGACAAGAGAAATACAAGGAAAGAGAATACAGTTGCTCACCACCAATACCCAGCCCTACCAAGCAGTGCACCCCCCACCCTTCTGGGTCTCTGCCCTCTGTTTTTACATCCTGAGCATGACGTGCTGTTGTATGGAATACCTCTTTGGCTGGTTTGGATCAGGTGTCCTGTCTCTGCTTCCTCCCAGCTTCCCCTCCTCCCTGGCAGAGCATGAAACTCAGTCCTTGGTCAGACAAAACATTACCAAGCAGTAACTGAAAACATTGGTGTTATCAGTGCAGTTCCCAGGCCCAAAATCAAAACACAGTGCTGCACCAGCTAGCAAGAAGGATAAAAATGACTGCTTGCTGCTGAACCCATGACTAGAGGCTAATGTGCAAATTAACATGGCAGCCACTTAAGGGAAAGGAGGAATCCCATTCCAATTTAAGATATTTCTACAGAGGTATACATCATTTTTCACATGGAAGGAGTAGACATCTAGAATTTAATCTTCATGTAGAAAAAGAAAATGTTACATTTCTAGAATAGGAACCTGAAGCTACATTGAAACCATCTGTGTAGCACACCACCAAAAGAAACCTGGCCACCAAACCAGCTACTGTAGGTGGCTATGTATGTGTCTGCTCAGACCTTGCATCCTGTGGAACACACAAGTTGACAATAACTAAGTTTATGGAAAAAAATCCATGGAAAATTGCCACATAGCCAGGGAGTTCTGAAAAGTTGGGAGAAAATGTTCTTGATCAAGAAAGTTCCTGAGCGAAGTGCTACCTGCAATTCATTTTTATACTTTTGCACAACCATACAAATCATACACTTGGGACACTTTTCTGGCCCTTAGATCTTATCATCCTTTTATTTGGCAGAGCTGATAAAAGACGTAAAGGTAGCCATACTGATAATTTCTTGAAGGACAATAGCTGGAATTAGATGATGCTCTAGGAAGGTACAGTTTATCATAGCAACTCATTTTACTCATAGTTTCATAGTCAGCACAAGATCTAAAGTCAACAGGTTCTCCAGGTTTGAGCCACAGTCTAATCTGTGTGCTTCCCAAGGAGACCCTGCATACTTGACCACAGACATCATTGTAAACAGTGCCAGACTTAGCACCTGCAGGGGCAGTTTCTTCACCAGTGGAGCCATGACCCAGGGCCAAAGCAATCTTTGACCTGAGCCTATAATGTCCTCTCTGATGCTCTCCTGCAGGCTAGTAGCCTTTGTGGCGCCAGGACGTAGTTGTTATATATTATTTTTATCATGTGTTTTTTCAGGTAAAAGCTAAGAACAAGAAAAAGCCACATCCTAGTTTACCAAAGTAATGTATTTATACCATGACTCTTTTATTTCATGACTGTGCAATGGCATAGGGGTGTAATAATTTGAAGATACAAAGGCAGCTCTTGGAGGAGTACAGACATGGTGCTGCCTCATGTAATTACTACCGGTTTGCAGCAGGCTCAGGCATAAAACACCTCATGCTATAGTATCTGGTTTTGCCCTGTTAGAAATTGGCTTGTCCTGTAAGGGAGCCAATTCAAATTCATGCACAGTATTGATAATAAGAGGATTCAATCCTGGGATAAAACAGGAGATAAAAAGACAATGTAATGAAAGAAATGAAAGTATGTAATGAACATAATGAAAGGAAGGAGATAGAGTAAAACCATGACAGGAAGGACTTAATGAGGCATAACAGTTCACAATCTCCCAAAGCTTTTTCTAGGTCTTTTACAAAAAGGAAAATGACAGAGGCTACTTTTATACACATTGGGATCAGAATTTGGGAAAGGCACACAAGGTTCAAAGGAAGTCCTCTCCCCTGCATATGATAGCTAATGGTGACGAAGTCAAACAGCAGTCCATCAGGTGTGTGGGTAAGACAGAATTAAATAGGACAGTTGTGTATCTCAGATAAATTTCAATGTAATTTAAAAATGGTTGCCTGCTGGTTGAATAAAAATAATAGATGTTCTTTCTGAATTAAATTAGGTTTTTACAGGATCCTAAATAAGACAACAGTAATGTCATAAAATGAGATATTAATGTTTATCTGTGTAAATTATAAGGAGAACTTTAAGAAACACATTTTGCATACAGTGAGGTTGCAATTTAAGCTATAAATTTCCTTAAATAAATGCAACTGTAATAAACAGTATCCAAGAAGTTTAGACAAATTATCACACTGATATTTCTAAATGCAAAGTCATTAAAAATATCTTCAGAATGTGTTCCAGATTAAAAGTGACACACTCAAGGACTACTTAATTTATTCTCTGATACTGAGTAAAGTAGGCTTCTGTTGCCTAGAAATACAAAATAAACAACTATAAAAACCCAAAGTGCAGATTCCGAAGGAAATACATTGAAACTGAAGATATTTTTGTGAATCACAATCTTCCTAATTTTAGGACAGAAGATTTTGGCATAACTGAGTTTTGCTCTGTACCTGAAAAAATTATCACATTGTAAAAATGCATTGGTTAAACAAGCGACATTTTAGGTTTCTTTGGAAAAGTGAGTAGTCTCTTGGTTTGCATACATGCACATGAAAAGAATACAAAAAAAAAGACCCTGCAAGCCCTGAGTGCCCCAAATCACATGATAAACATCAACAAATCAATATATTGTTTACTTACAAACAATCAAAAGATAGAAAACAAGAAGCTTGAAACTATCATACCACTTGCATTCAGCTCCTTTGCACACTGGCTTTTTTGTATAGCCTTTCATTGGTCCATGCTTTGTTATTTTTCCCATGGGACCCCTGTTACAGTTATTGTTCAAAATGACCATGCCCATTGATCAGACAGATCCCATTATTTTTCCAATTCGTACTTTTCCCTCCACTGCATGTTAGAATTGCTCACTCCCTCAGTCTTTTTCAGTGGTGTTCACCACTGTAAACTTCCAGAGGTTGAAGGCCTCTTCCTCAACCCCCATGGGCTTTCAGCATTGTTCACATTTTGAAGACAGAAGACACTGACCAGTATGTACTGATCGCAAGATCACAGCTTAGGAAGAGCATAGCCTTAGCTGCACTTTATTTTTACTATTTATTTTTATTTTTACCTCCCAGATATCAGCTTTTCAAAGTAGTTTATCAGTTCTGCAAATCAGATAGGCTCTCAAGTCAAACACTGAAGACAACACAGTGGGACAAGAGCTTTACTTAACTGCTTTCAGAGAGTTCATAGGAGATGTTAGGACAGAAATAGGGCTAAAACTCATTTCAATGTCCAGAAGCAAATGTCTAATCCTAAAGCCTTTCTTTTCTTTTCTTTTCTTTCATTACATACACTTTGATTCTGTAACAAAACAGGCAGAAATCTGATACAGCTTTTCACTTCTCTATAAAATTCTTATACCCTGAGTACCATGTTAAGGTTGCACAAGCAACCACACACCTCCTGTTTTCTCTCAGTATAGTTATTTTGCAGAATCTTCATCATTTAAAAAACAAAGCAAAGGAAAAGCCCAAGAACATCCATCTTATAATGTTACCCTTGACACATGGGCTTAAAACCATTGGATTGTTACCACCAGCTTCTTTGACTGAGCTAAGAGAGCAGAAGAAAGCACTTTAAGGTGCTAATGAGTCTGGGCTGACCACTAGCAGAAGATAGGTCCACATTTTGCCAATGGGTGTCTCAGCTGTTGGCTGACAAGAGAAAAACTTAAGAGGTGATGGGTACAGTGATTCTTTCCCAGCTTTGGAGAGCTAGCACCAACAAACAGCCACTGCCAACCCATCTCCTCTCTACCAATTTCTCTTTTCACACTAGCCTGCTCGGAGCATTTTCCCAGCAGGACAGACCCTTTATAGTGGGATGACCATAAGTCTTCCCCTCACCATCATTGCACATCTCACTTCTCCCAAAGTTCTAAATCTTTTCACAGTCGAACTGCTATGAGGATTTTAATAGTGACAAAGTCATACATTTTTCCTTGAACAACTTCTCTGAACCAACCCAGACATTCCAGTTCATCCCACTACATTCCATCCCAAGGCACAAAATCAGCATCATACTTATTTTTTTGGCAAAGCTACAAGAAGTCAAAAACCACATTTTACAGTGGAAAATATGTGGATAGGTTTAAGCATTGTCACCTGAATGAATTTCATGATGATTACGTTCATCTCTAAGGTATGAAGGAGCAATTTTATTTTTCTTTTAATTCCTCACTAGCAAATCTGGAGATTCAATAATGTCACACAACATATTGCATTATGACAGCAGAGTGCTGATATGTCCTATACTAGCATTTGTCATTTTAGGTGTGGGATGATTTTTCAATATATTCAACAACACTTTCAAATATTTGCCTAAATTAGATTTTTTACCTTCTGTTACACAAATACAGATTCTTTTCATCCATACAGTGATATTCAAGTTCAATGGAGCTATTATCAACACTAACAGAAATATCTTTGTGGGAAATGGAAAGCCCCGTGAAAACCAATAGCACACAAAATAAAGATACTGTATTCTGTTCTGTGTACAGCAATACAGACGCCAGTTTGACCAGACGCTTGTAATTAACTAAGGAATAGCCAGATTACTGATATAAATATCATAGTGCTCCCTATTTTGCTCCCTGAAATGTGCACGTTCAGAACTAAGATACTTCTGCTTGGAATGACAGGTCATCCATTCATCTTGCATACAACTATTGACTACTGCTACAGGTAACAGAACTGAAGGGATACCACCAAAAAGTTGATAGTTTAATGTCAATCTTACATTTGGAAGGCAGTTGTCTACAATCCATACAATGCTGTTATTTTCATGCCCTACTCCCGGTGCCTCTACTAAACAATGCTCAGGATATGAACGCACTTCAAAGAAACAATAATCTAGAATATCACGCATGTATCATATTTATTTGTCCAAAACAGCTGTCATAACTGCAGTACTTCTACATCTTTCCAGGTTAATTCTTAGAAGTTATTTCATAATTTAGATATGTCACTAAGATTTTGGCATAGATCAGCAGTGATTAAAAAGTCATTTTGGAACACAAAATAGTGAAGGTTTTATCGTATTGTTTCTAGAACTGAATTTGACAACATATGTTCATTAGCTAAGACAATTTATTAGAATCATCTATAAACAAAGATTTGTGATTGTGTGCCTTTAATTTTTTTTGCATAGTTTTCTTATTGTTTTCTACCTCAATGTATTGCCATTAATCCTTGGTGTAGAACCAGAGCAATTGCTTGCACTCAACGTATTTGAAACTTGCCATGACTTGCAGACCTGAGAAAAGTTACTAAAGACATCAGGCAGTGAACTTTACTTTTAAAACTACATACTCCCTGTTTTCCTTAGAGTATTCCTACTTTTTTTTAACCTTCCCTGAAGGTCTATGGTGTTAACACCTTGTGAGTTTGTTGTCCTTTTCTGGAACAATGGTCCAAGCACAGTTGCTTTTCTCTGCTAAATGCAATCTGGATTGTGGCCCAACTCTGACAAGTAGGACATAAACCAGGAATGATTGTAGCAAAATGGAGAAAGAGCTCATTTAAATAGAGATAGCTATTGTCCTTAGTGAATTTCAAATCACTACATTTGGGTAGGAATAATCACCTTCATAAAGCAGGGCTGAGAGGAACTCTGCAGAGAAGGACTTAAGGGATCAAGAGGTGGACATGAATCAGCAATGCCATGCTATTGAAAGAATAAAGGAACTACTATACTGAATATTCTACTATAACACATAAAAAAAAGACATAAAGAAGCATTAAAAAAAAAACCCTTCTGCTCAGCTAAGCACTAACAAGGCTTCACCCAGACCACTCTGTCCAGTTTTTAGCACTTAAGAGTCAGGGACATATTGAAAAGCACCCAAAAAAGAACAAATTAAAAATTCAAAGAGATAGAAACTGTGGCCTGAGATAAAGAAATTAACTTATTTAGTTTAAATAAGTGAAGCAGGAAGGAAGCACTTTTGAAAGCCTGAAGGCTGGTGCAGTGAGGGAAGGAATCACAGTCTCCATGCCCACCCAGAGCACAGCATGGAGGCGTGCATGGCAACAAGGAAGGTTTAGCTCAAAATTTTGTGACTGTTGGAAAATCGTGCATAGGAATTGCTTTATTTCTATTGCTGAAGTGCCTCAAGGAAGAGAAATACAATTGTTTTTCAGTTATGACATTGATGTTGGTGTGGTGGGATAGTCAAGATTACTGCTCAACACCAGTTTTCAAGCAGATTATATTACAGTCTTGCATACACAATTTTCACAACATGAGTTTTGCCTTCAAAGAAGCTTAAAATTGGGACTGACATAATTGAGTGTTTGGCCAGTCTAAACAAGGGGCTCTAAGGGATATTAACTCTTTGAATTTTATTTCTGACATCAGCACAGAGAATCTGATTCTTTAGATAGTTTTCTTTCAACATTCTATTTAGAATTACCATTTTTTAAGAGAGGTTAAAAAATAAAAACAAACCTAAATGTGCAGTCCTCGGAAGTCTGTCATTGTTCATTGCTGACAAATTCATTAAATATTTAGACTTTTATATAAGTTTTATTTTAAAAATACTTACATATTTATTTTTATTTTACCTCCCTATGTCTTCTCTTTGATCCACTCCTCTAACACTCTTCACATTCAGTAAATTGACTGAAGGACAAAACATTCTCTGCAGTTTAGCAAAGTATGATAAGGTACCTACCTGTCAGAAGAATACTAACACAGGAAGCAGGGTACGTTTCAGACTAAGGGCTTGTTATTTGGTTTCAGATAACATAATTGCACAGTTGGGAGGCAGTAACTTCTTAATTACAGTCCTCTGGGGAGTGGGAGGAATCAAAGCAATAGATGCCTGGAAGGGACTTCACATAAGTAGCTGATGTGGCCTAATCCTATCAAAGGAGGAAACTCTTGATCTGTACACCAGAAAGAGTCCAGCCTTCTTCAGGCACTCTAGAATTAAGCACTTCAAAATTGGTCCCCTCAGTGCCCTTCTCTCAGCTTCATCACCTAAACCACCAGCATGGTTAAGCAGCACTGATTTCTACTTCCTACCTCATGCATGCTCTGGTTTCAGTGGCTGGGGATGGGATTATGGCTAAGGGACAGGGCTAGGGTCAGAGGCCATAAATCTGAGAGTTCACTTATCATTTCCCACCTGACCTGTGTCAGACATGCTCAGAGTTTTTGGTGTCTACCACAAGGTACATCAACTGAATGCACACAGGAATACTGAATGCATGAAATGATTCTAGCAGTAATGTTTTCTTAAAAGTTAGGGCCTAGACACTGGGAAAAGCTCATGCTTGAGAACAGTGCCTAAGCATGCTAATTTTATTATTTCAAAATCTTATCCAAGCTTAAAAAGAACTAAAACACGTTGCTGGATCAGGACATGTAACTGACTAAATAAAGGGAATGACCATACCACTTCTAAAGTGTGTCATTTAAAAAAGAATGCAAGTATTCATTCTTCAACCATCGGCCAAACTACAGCATATGGCAGCTAGAAACTAGCATTTTCTCTAGGCATGATTTTTCATAACAGTCCAAGCATGCATTTCTTGCACTCTCCTCCTTACTGTCTAGCCTTAGTGCCAAGCAAAATCAGGATCTCTGAGCTGAAAGAGAAAACACTGACAAAACCAAAGGTAATTTCCTTTACAAAGCACTGTGAAGTAGGTACTTACTTTAGCTGAAGAGCTGAGTGCTGCCCAGACTTCCGACCAGAGACTACTTTGTAAACCACTGTTCTGGGTCATCTTTCATACACAACCCACATTTTGCAGTGGGAAATAATGCAAGAAACTTTCAGGGTTATTTTCTGCAAGCTCACTTTCTGACTATTTACCACTAACACCACCAAAGATGTCCTCTGACTTGGGGAAACTCAGCCATGGCTGGAACAGGGTGGAAGACAGTGAAATTGCAAGCCTAGATGCCTCCTATACAAAGTGGGTCATTTTTCAATGTTTACAACAAGGGAAGGGAAGAAACAAGAATGGACACAGTAGAATGAGTGAAGCCATTAAATATACGTGTGTATATATATATATATGTATATATATAACCTGTAATTGTAGAAAACTAAGTATTTTCATGCAGTTTTACCAAAATTCAGTTGAACTTTGGCAACAGAAAAATTTAATGTATGAGTCTCGTGCCTCATTAATACAGCCACAGCACTGCAACCCGTGAAGGAAGAAATGGTTGAGGAAGACTGAACTGATTTAGCTCAGTCCCACTGAAGAGAATGTCACACTCACTCCCCCTCAGCAGTGGGCTTTTCATATGTCTGTATCTAGGATGGTTAGTGGCTGAAAAGGGAAATCGCTACTGCTGAAAGAGAGCAAGACAGTCACTCATCAGCCTAGTGCCTTTTTGCCGCTATTCTTCTTTGCATTACAGCTCTTATGTTATTTTCCCTTTAATCCAATCTAAATCTGGGTTGAGACAGGATGTATTCACTTTGTGGGAAAAGGATGGAATGAGGTATGTTGATTTCACGTTGTAAGTTTCAGTTGAAGAGCTATATCAAAGTGAAAGATTTTTGTGGTTTCTCAAAAATAGGTTTTGCTTAACAGAACTGTATCCCTCAGTGAACAAAGAGTGTCAAATACACATTTTTCTGTGATACCTGTATATAATACTAGCCAGAATATATTGCATATACTTACCACCACTTAGCACATACTGTTTTCTCTACTGTAAGCAATATTCCTTTTTCATTTTTCCATGATGTAAACCAAAATGTCTATTTTCATTTTGGGGTCTGCAAACCTGTATATGAATGACTTGTAAGAGATTCACCCAATACAATTAGGGAGGCAAAAAAATAAATAAATAAACACATTACTAGCACAGGACATGTTATCACATGGGGTCCCACACTTCTACTGAAAGATTCTTAGTACTGCCTGTATTGGAGAAGTGGAAAACCACTGCAGAAATAACATACACTGAAGCAAGATCTGCATGGTCAATAGGACAAGATGAGTATCATTCAAGAAAGGCTACAAGAATAAAGGCAAGAATATGCACAGAAACATCCATTAGGATTTTATTGTCTAAAATAGTAAAATGGAGGTCCGATGAAAATCTGAGTTAATATGAGATTAAAAGGAACATTAACAAGAAAAACACAACATAAGTTAACCAGACAAAAGTTACTCTATTTGCAAATAATGGAACCTTAATAGACTGAAAAAGGCATGAAGACAAGCCAACATTTTATACTGAACAATTATTAATGTACCCACAGACTGAACATTAAGTTAAGATTCCATAATGAGGCTAACAGCCTGTGGAGCTTGTTCAGTCATAAGACTGTTCTCTGCTTAATGGGTGTCATAACCATTAAAGATGAAACACAGTATTTGGAAGGCAGAAATAGACACAAAGCAGAACATCACAGCAAACAAAAAAGTTCTTGTTAGATTCAGACTTGGGAACTGCACAGTGGGGTAAAAATAAAAGACAATTGCAGTCTCTCTGTATCTCCCATTGTTCCAACTTCTGAAAGCTAAAGCTGATGTACACTGTCTCTTTGCAGGAAAGACCCCTGAAAGCCAACTTTAGCTCTGGGGTTAAGTCTTCCATGGTTCCCTTTATATTTAATGGATAGAAAAATGTTTTCCAAGACAATAAATCAGAGCAGAAACTTATCTGTAAATTTTCTGATTTACCCTCTAGGATACTAGACTAGAAGTGTCTGATGTGACAGAAGGCAAAGCATCAATCCAGAGGGACTTGGCCTTAAATTTAAGGACTGAACAAACAAACCTCATGAAGTTCAACACAGCAAAGTGCAAAGCTGTGCACTCAGGGAAGAATAACCCCAGGCATCTGCAAGGGCTGGAAACCAAATAGGCTGATTAGCAGCCCTGCTGAAAAAAGTGCCACGGTTACAGTGGGTGCCAGATTAACAAAAACCAACATGGCACTCATCACAAATAAGGCAAATGACTGCATTAAGAGATGCATGTCCAGAAGACTGAGTGGTTATTTACGCCCCTCTAGTCAGCACTGATGAGACTGCACTTGCAGTAATTTCATCTACTTTTGGGATGAGGGAGGAGTTGAAGATGGCTGTGGAGAATCTGGAGGCAGTCCAGTTGCTGAGATGGCCAGGGCCCAGGGCACATGTCCTGTGAGGAGAGGTTGAGGAGCTGGGGTCATTTAGTCTTTAAAGAAGGGATGACCCAATAGACTGAAGAAGGGATAGTCTAGTACAACTGCTTGAAGGAAAGTTAAGGACCATGGAGGCAAACTGTTTTTGCAAGTGGCAGGCAATATAACAAAGGATGACATTCACAAATGGTGTCCTGAGAGGCTCGGGTTGGAGATTAGGAAAAGCTTTCTCACTGGAAAGACAATGCAGTGCTATTTCCCAGGAAGCTTGCAGGTCTCAGTTACTGGGGATTTTAAAAGCTTTTCTAGACAAAGCCATGCCTGACCTGGTCTCTAATGTTAGCAAGACTCCAGCTAGAAAGAAGGCTGGATGAGGTGACTTCCAGCTGTCCCATCTAACCAAGACCTCTGTGATTCTCCACAGGAATCTCAGTATTAATGGTTTTAAGGAGAAAACCATACCCACACAGAAAAAAGCTGGGTGAATGGACCTCTCTTTCTGAACCTGTAGGAGAATACAAAGCTGCAAATCTCTTTGGCCTTTCTATATGTTGTATAACTTAGAAGGAAAAACTAACTGCTGTGTTTCCTATTTCAGCTAACCCATTAGCATTACAAACAATGCTTCAGAGCAAGCATCTGTGGGACCTTAAAACAGGAAAAAGAAAGCCTTTGAAAATAAGCTGACATGGAATACAAATATTCATCAGCTACATTAACTGTCTCTAGACAATAAGTAAGTTAATGGGGAAATCAAATGAAGCAGTAAATATCAAATTGGTTATTGCAGGCTAGGGAACAAATTAAGCATAGGGGAAGGTTAACAGAATGCATGTAGATATCATATGATTGGCAAACACAGGTCTTAGCATTTTTCTTAAACTATTTTCAATAGTGAAATACTTTGAGGAAGGGTTTCAGCTGTTTTTACGTGTCAGCTGTGGGAGAGGAAAACTGCATATTTAGTAGTAAAGTAATCTGAATATGTGCCCAGAATTCAAACAAATGGTTTTTGATATTTCTTTTAGCACACATTCAAAGGCTTATTTAGCACAGTCCTCTCCCACATTTGTGATTTTTGCATTTCTGCATTTCTTGAATAACATCAGAAGTAGGAATGTTGCAAAATAGTAAGAGAAGGTATTTCAAGGTCTTTGATTAAGCCCGAGCAGGAATTACAATACCTGACATCCCACAGAGAGCTTGTTATTTCAGAAAGTTTTGCAAGTTCAAGAGACTTGCACAGTATTCATTGGGTAAATATCCAAAATTGCTAAGGCTTATCCGAACAGAACTGCTTTGTGATTAACACAGCGCTAACCATCCATGTCCTATCTAAAGATTAACTGAAGCATGGTGCAAACCATAGATTGAATAATACATATCCCTCTCCTTGCTTCTACATCTCTCTTGGGGCCAGTGTGGTATGAAGATTTTATCTGAAAGACTGCAGTAGCTTCAGAGGCAAAGAAAGGAATGAGTTACAAAGGCCATTCCATACAAACACTGCTAAAGCTCAGTTTTAGCATCTTCAAAAGGATCAACCTTCATTTCTGAAATACAGAGCCCATCTCTCTCCCAAGAGTACATTCCCCTGGGGAGGATTTCAGGAGCAATGCTCCTGCTTTTAAACACTGCAGGATAGATAGCACTTCTGAATGAGCTCTCAGGAGACCAAAGCAGAGCAACTCCTGTCCTGTATTTCTGATCTGTACCGATGTACAGAGCAAAATGAATTGTCTTGCTTGATGTTCTGGTATGGGCAGTAAGATTGGGATAAATAGTCTGTACTGACCAAATTAGGAATGGGTAGCCATACCAGCTTGAATTTACAACACTAGACTCAGTCAGTTAGGGGAGAAACTGAGCAGTTATTCATGAGGTTGCCATCATCACCCAAGAGCTCTATTTATAAATACTAGTTGATTGGCAACAATTCAAAGGGTAAGAGACACAAAGATTAATCCCCAGTAAAAGGATTTAGTGCTGTTTCTTGTGGAAGAAAGTACAAATTACAAGTGACTGAGTGCCTCTGTAACAAGCTATCAAAAAGTCCATGGTTGGGCACAGTTTGGAAAGGAAAATGCTCTGAGATGAGTAAGATAACTTGCACATTTTTACTGGGGCAGGATGGGAGAGGGAACCAAGAGTGCTGCAGAGCCAAAGGCATCACACTGCACGGGAAGCAATAGCATGCAAACCCAGAAGTGCTTATACTGCTGAGCCAATGCCAACATTTTTTACACTATAAATGCAGACAAGCATTATAAACAGTGAATGAATGTCTACTATATATTTATATATGCTGAAGTTCTTGGCTTACACACATTGACATATAAAGTAACATGTATATACCTTTCTAATTAACATAATGTGGTTCATAACCAGCTATAGTAAAATCCTTAACTTTGTTACGATTTGTGGAGAGACTGCCACGGAGAAAAAAAATCAAAAATGCTTCTTCTAGTTATTCTGAAGTGAATACTTCAAAAAGGAAAGAAATCAGGTTTCTCCATCTGGTTTTACCCAGTACACAGGAAATATATTTCACTCATCAATGATGAACTACCAAGGGCACTGCAAAGACCTAAGTCTTAACAGTTCTATAAACCAGATACTTATTTACTGACCACACACCATATCCCCAAGCAGCAGATAGGTGTTGTGTGAAGATAATTTTGCAGAAATGTGGGCCTTTGTAAAAGAGCGGAATCCTAGCACTAGGTTGGCAAAGCACAGACAGCATGAGGCCAGTGCAAGATAGATAAACCACTGAGTTGCCCAAGAACCCAAACCGACAATCTTAAAATTACAAAAAAAGTTGAGTTTCATTCTTGTCATAACCTAAAGCAGAAGTCAGCCTTTACCTCACCCTGCTCATAACAAAACTCAGTTCAGCTCTCTCTTTCCTTTTTTTTGCCTTGTCTATCTGTGAAATGAGGATTAGCCATAGATAATCTGGACTCCAGGTCTTGCAGCAGATAGATGAAGCTCTACCTGGTGCTAGAAACATTCTGAAAGCTGGAAGCCTCCAGCTGCTGGTTTCTCATTATCTCTTTCCAACCAGAACTAGAAGAAAGAGCTGTTGTGACACCAGAAAGGAAGAAAGGAGACCATTTATAAGATACAAGCCTTCTTATCACTTTAGCTTTGTTACCTTTCAAGTTTTGCTACAGAGTTGCTTTTACTGTCAACAATTCTGCAAAAATTGCCATACAAAATCAGAAGTTCCTATTTTGAAAGACTATTTTAAGGCTGAGGCAGTACTCTGAAAATAGACAATGCACCCCATGCTTCCTGTTAGATTCCTGCAATCACTGAAAACTGGGCTAAGAGTAATTACAACAACTGCAGTGACCACATGTATAATTATTTGGGGAACTGTACTTGAAAGC
This sequence comes from Forpus xanthops, assembly GCA_032466535.1. NCBI lineage: Eukaryota > Metazoa > Chordata > Aves > Psittaciformes > Psittacidae > Forpus > Forpus xanthops. The sequence continues at coordinate 5,972 of JASSUY010031726.1, read as the reverse complement.
AAAAAAGGTACACAAGAGTGTACTTGTCTTCTCCTTCCTTTTCAAACACGTCAAAATGTAGCCCCACTGGGGCTTGCTCTTTGTAAGGCAGATTGTAGATCCAGGTAGCAAGTTGTTACTCTGTGCCTTTAATGGTAAAGTACAAGTAATCAATCTCTCATTATCACGAATTTCACAAGAATCGTGAAAAACACCTTATCTATGGTTTAATAGATTAACACATAAATTAGTTTCAAGAAACCTCCTGTTTTGTTACCTTCCAATACATAGAAGTAATGAATCTCTAGTTCATTCCTGTTAAGAGTCTCCCACTCAGTATTCCCGTAAGTCAGGGGCAGTCCTTCTAGGGACTTCTAGCCAGGGCAAAAATAATTCTTTTAAATGACTAGATAAATCAGAAAAGAGATGGAGATTTCCTCAGTGGAACCACAAAAGAAGAAACTGGTAAGTTATTTTGCGAAAGTAGTTTGTTTCATTTGCATTGAACATGAAATTAAACAATCCAGTCAGCACTGAAAACAGTAATTAACTTTCATCTTCACATAATATCAGTGATATCTTTCACCACAGCATACATGGTGTTGGGTCTTGAGCTGCAGCAAAAAAAAGTAGCCAGGAGAGTGGCTAAGAGGGAAGGGAAGGTGTTCAGTTTGGGTTTTGTTTGGTTAAGTCAAAAAAAAAGGAAAATATAAAATCCCATCACTCATCAAGTATTCTGGACCTGGAACTAATCTCTATTTGATGCCTTTAGTTTTGACTCAAGCAACATAATTCAGAATGGTGATGCTCTTGCTATAACCAGGCTGGTAACAGGGCCATTCAAACCTGTCACCAAGACATCACAGCGATACTCCATCTGCTTTTCAGCTGAGGTTTTTGAAATATGCCACCCACTTCACAGGGGGGTATCAGTTTTTGTAAACTGAGAGCTAGACATATCCACTTGAGGGACAGTGACCTACACTCAGCACAGGCTGTGCTATTCCTGCCAGAGACATTTTTTACGGGATGTAAGTGACCAGAGAAAAAAAGAATATTTAATGGACTGGGAATAAGAAACCTTGCAATGTTCTTGCAGCCCAGAAAGCCAATTGTATCCTGGGCTGCATCAAAAGGAATGTGACCAGCAGATCGAGGACCCTGCCCCTCTACTCTGCTCTTGTGAGACCTCACTTGGAATATTGTGTGCAGTTCTGGTGTCCTCAACATAAAAAGG
>JASSUY010031724.1:33231-45641 GCA_032466535.1 Forpus xanthops | reverse complement strand
ATGGGGCAGAACCAGGGGGGCACGGGGCAGAACCAGGGGGGCATGGGGCAGAACCGGGCTCCTCCGCTCTCACCCCCGGCCTCCTGCTTTCCAGGGACAACGTGACGGCGCGGCAGGGCTCTGCTCTGGATCACAGCTTGCTGGCTCACGCCGGCCCCACAGACATCGATCTGGCCATGTTCCACCGCGATGCTGGGGAAGGTACGGTTCTGCCCCATGCCCGCTGGTGCTGTGCTTCCCAGATGTGCTCCGGTCGGAGGGAGAGGCAGCCGCTGTGCTGCTTTAGGAAAGCCTCCTCCCGGGCAGATGCAAAGGGCAGTTGCCGAGGAATTAGGGATGGAGGAGGCAGGAGAGGGGACAGAGGCTGTTGTGAGGTCCCTGGGGATGCTGAGCTGCTCAGCACGGCACAGGACATGCGACTCAGTGGGGTGAGGCCGGTGCATGGGTCATGGGGCAGGCGAGCAGAGGCTGGAGGAGGTGGGTTTGCTCAGCCTGGAGGAAGAGGAGGCAAAGGGGATCTTATGGCTGTCTGAGGAGTGCAGCGAGGGGGAGAAGGCCGCTGGCAGGGATGAGCACAAAGTAGAGCCGAGGGGAGGTGAGTGGGGGTCAGGCGGTTGGGTCCTTGTGAGAGCTCTGCCCCCCTCTCCCACCCTCATCCCAAGTGCCTCCCGCGGTGTCCCTGCAGACCAGGACTCGGACTCGGACAGTGACCTGTCCCTGGATGAGGAGCGCAGCCTCTCCATCCCGTCCTCCGAGAGTGAGGAGAACGTGCGCCTGCGGGGCCGCTTCCAGCGCGGGGCAAAGCGCTCAGCACACAGCGAGGGGCTCCTCGCGCAGCCCACCAACGCTGCGCCCAAAGGCAGGTCCTGGGGAGGGCTGAGCTCCGGCCCTGGGGCCAGGCTGTGCCCTGTGCTGCCTTTGAGGGCTGCTCACGCGTTCTCTCCCTCTTCCCCTTCTGCTGTGTCCTTCGGCAGACGTGGATGGCAACGACCTCATGGCGTGCTGGCCAGCTCTGGGCGAGTGCGAGGTCCACCCCTGCTCCCTGCAGAAGTGGGGCTCTGAGCGGAAGTTGGGATTCGACATCAACAAGGATGCAGCCAACAATAATCAGCCGGACCTGGCCTTGACCAGCGGGGATGAGAACTCCCTCACCCAGACCCAGCGGCAAAGGAAAGGTAACAGCCTGCAGCAAGTGGGCGAGGGGTCCTGCCTGTATCAGGGTGACGTGGTGCTGAAGGCTCAGCATCGGATCCATCTTGTCATGGAACAGTGCCCAGAGGAGCTGTGGCTGCCCCATCCCTGCAGCGCTCAGGGCCGGGTTGGCCACAGGGCTTGGAGCACCCTGCTCTATGGAAGGGGTCCCTGCAATGGCAGGGTTGGAGCTGGAGGAGCTTTGAGGCCCTTCCAGCCCAAACCGTGCTGTGGTTCTGTGATGTCCCTGGGGCGGTGTGGCTCACTTCCCGCAGCTTGTGTGCTCCTCTCACCACTGGGCAAAGTTTGACTTCTCTCTCTGTCCGGTGCAGGGATTTTGAAGAACCGTCTCCAGTGCCCTCCTCCTCTCCAAGGGCTGCCCTCCGTGGGCAGGGTGGCCAACGAGCTGACGTGGTACAAGACCTCCACGCTGGGCCACAGGGCCGTCCCCGCTGCCTCCTACGGCAGGATGTACTCCGGGGCGGGCAGCCTGTCGCAGCCAGCCAGCCGCTACTCATCGCGGGAGCAGCTTGACCTGCTCATGAGGAGGCAGCTGAGCAGACACAACTCAGGAGAGTGCCTGGAAGCTGTGCCGCAGGGCTCCAGGGAGGAGCTGGACACCATCCCCAGCAGGCACGGCTCTCCTGAGCGCCTGGAGAGCATCCTGAGCAGGCACGGCTCCAGGGAGACCTTGGATCTGCTGGCTGCTAGGCCCAGGCAGCGCGGGAGCACGCTGCCCCGGAGGCAGGGCTCCAGAGACCTCCTGGACACTTTGCCCTGCAGATTTGGGTCACGGGAGCAGCTGGACTGTGGGCCAGTCAGAGAGGTGTCCAGAGAGTGGCTGAGCACCTTGCCGAGCAGGCAGGGGTCCAGAGACCGAATAGACACGCTGCCAAGTCGGGATGCTTCTCGAGAGCAATTGGCTTTGCTTTCTAGAAGGCAGCTTTCAAGGGAGCAGCTAGCACCGGCTAGACAAACTTCAAGGGAGCAGCTGGACTTCCTGCCCAGAAGATGCAACTCCAGAGAGCCTCTGGACACAGTGCCTAGCAGGCATCCCTCGCAGGATAACCTGGGCAGTCTGTCTCGCAGGCAGCAATCTAGGGACAGCCTAGAGCCGCTGGCGAGGAGGCAGCCGCCTCGAGAGCCCCTGGAGGCCGTGCCCAGCCGCCAGCCTTCCACCGAACAGTTGGACATCCTTTCCTCCATCCTTGCTTCCTTTAACTCCTCCGTCCTCTCCTCGGTGCCATCCTCCAGCACGCCCTCGTGCCCGCAGAGCACCGCCTCTGCCGTGCAGCCCTCGACGCCGTCGGCGCTCTGCCCCTCGACGCCTCTCTCCACCTCGCACAGCATTTCCGAGCTGTCGCCGGACTCAGAGTAAGTGTCCCATGCTCCGAGGGGCGGTGGGAGCCCCTGGGGTGAGCGGTGCCCGGGCCCAGGCAGGAGAGCCCTCGGGAGCAGCGGCTCCGGGCACATGCATTGCAGCACGAGAGGTACATGGGTGTCAAAGCAGGTACATGGGTGTCAAAGCAGGTACATGGGTGTCAAAGCAGGTACATGGGTGTCGAGCAGGTACATGGGTGTCAAAGCAGGTACATGGGTGTCAAAGCAGGTACATGGGTGTCAAAGCAGGTACATGGGTGTCGAGCAGGTACATGGGTGTCAAAGCAGGTACATGGGTGTCAAAGCAGGTACATGGGTGTCAAAGCAGGTACATCCGAGCAGGTACATCCGAGCAGGTACATTGGTGTCAAAGCAGGTACATCCGAGCAGGTACATCCGAGCAGGTACATGGGTGTCAAAGCAGGTACATCCGAGCAGGTACATCCGAGCAGGTACATGGGGCTGCCGGAGGGGATGGCCCTCGCGTGGCCCAAGGGTGCTGAGGGGGATGCTCGGGGCAGCCGGGCTGACCCTGTGGCTGCTGAAGTCACAGTGAGGGGATGAGTGTGAGGAGAGGAGGATGGAGCCCGCGTCCTGCCGGAGCCCTGCCTGCCCCGCCGTGTTTCTGCCCAAGAACCCTGTGTGTGGACTCTCTTCCCCTCCATCTCTGCTCCCTGCTGGCCCTGCTGCCATCCCGTTCCATCCCACCCCTCCTTGGAGCACTCTGCTCTATGGAAGGTGTCCTGCCCGTGGCAGGGCTTGGAGCTGGAGCAGCTTTAAGGTCCCTTCCAACCCAAACCACTCTGGGATTCTGATTCCCCTTCCTTGGAGGCTGTTGATGCCCTGCTGCAGGAGCGGGTTCTGCCCTGTGCCATTGGCATGGCCGGGGGGCAGCAGGAGCCGGGGGATGCCACGCTCTGACGGTGCTCTGCTTTCCTCCAGAAGGGTCACGAGGACCGAGGGGCATTCCTGAGGGCCGGAGCTGAGCATGGGAGAGACGGAAGCCGCGGGGCCTTCGCCTGGCTCTGCCTGCCGAGGTTTGGTGTCCCACGGGCAGGGGCCACAACTGGTGGTGGTCGGAGGCCCCAGCCCTGCCTGCCCCTGCCTGCCCCTGCCTGCCCCTGCCTGCCGCGCCGGGAGCCCCCTCCCCTGCGTGGGGTGATGGGTGCAGCGGGAAGGTGCTGGGTGAGGGTGGCACCCCCAGCGCATCCCAGTCTGTGTGCGGGGGGCAGAGGGGTTTTCTACCTTTTTGTACCTTTGTAATCAGAGAGAAGAGAAATTTCTATGGTTATTTTTACTCCAGGACCTGGAGCGGTTCACCAATGCCCTTCGGTGCCATGGTCCCGGCGCGCTGGGGGGCCGGGCAGCCCTCTCGCGGTGCTGTCCCCATGGCAGGGCAGTCACCCACTGCCCCTCACCTCCACACGGCTCTTGGTGCCTCCCTCCCTGCGGGGGTCCCTCTGCCCCATAGCCACGGCCCCCCCCGCCCTCCCCTGGGACCCCACCGGGGCTGTGGGTCAGTGAGAGCACGAGTGGGGCAGCAGCAGATCCCACATTCGGGACCTGTGTTCTTTGCTGTTTGATCCCATCCTGCGCTGAGATGGACCCTGTGAGGAGCGCGTGGGTTTACTCACTGCGTTGTGCCCTTCAGACGGTGGTGTAGAGCAAACCTCTTGGTTGTGGGTCCTGGCGAGGGGCCGGATGGCCACAGCTCTGCTCAGCATCGGGCTGGGCTGGTGCCAGCGCCAGCACTTACCCTGTGGAGGGTCGGTGGCCACGGGAGCAGGATGTGGCTCCGGGCCTGGGCTCCAGCATTGCACCGCAGCTGCGTTCCCGATGGGCTCTGTGTCCATACCCATCCCTGCGCCCTATGGCTGCGGAGGACCCGGATTTGGGGAGAGGGCCCTCTCGGGTACCTCTGCTCCCGGAGCGCGGCCCTGCCATGACATGGCCCCGCTCCTGTGCCTGCCGCGCTCAGCACCATGCCTCTGCCCTGCTGCTCGCTGCCTTACGGCCCCACTCACATAGGGGACATGGGGGACGCGTGGGTCCCCGGCCCCGGGCGCGCTGTGCCCTGCTCCGGATGGGGACCAGCGCAGGGCCCGCTCACACGTGCACACGCTGCTGGGGGGGCTCCGGCCCTCCGTGCCCCCCACCTTTGGGACCAAGCTCAGCCCCAGTGCCGCAGCCCTGGACACAGCGCTTTGTGCTGGTGTCGACCGGGGAGCAAGTGACAAGTGCCAAAGCGGGGCGAGCGGTGGAGCTGGGCCGGGCGAGGAGCGGGGCTTGGTCTGTGGCTCCATCCCTGATTGTAGTGCTGAGGCCTGGGCCGCATCCTGCTCGGTTTGGGTTCCTTTCCTTGGGGCTTTGGTTGGTGTTGGTTTCTGTCCTCTGCCCGTCCCGGTTCTGCGGGCAGGGAGCTGCCTGTGCCCTCCCTCGCCCCGGCTCTCTAAAAGTGTATCCTGGAAGCGCCAGGTTTGGAAATAAAGCTCTACAAAGTGGTGCTGTGCTCGCTGCCGTCTGTCCTGCGCCCACGCCTGGCTGTGCTTCGGTCCAGGGCTTCACGTGCTGCTTGAACGTGGCTGTGCCAGCGCTGATGCTCACGGTGCCGCCGGTGGCTGGCAGCGCCGTGGGTGCCGTGGGGCCCAGCACCGCTGGCCGGCAGCAGGGTGAGGCCATGCGGGCTGAGCAGCGGCCTGGAGCCTGCGGCCCTCGCGCTGCTGCTGCAGGGGAAGGAGCCGGGGAGCAAAGGGCACCATCGATCCGCAGCGCCCGGGCAAGGGTCGGCCCCGCGCTCGGGTGGCGGTGCCGGGGGCTGCGGAGCCGCAGGCAGGGGCTGAGGGTGGGGACGGCAGCGGTGATAAGGAGGCAGGCAGTGCTGCCCGGCGCTGCCCGTGCTGTGGGCAGAGCCGGCGGAGGGGAGGCGAGGGGCGGCCGCGTGCCACGGACCGTGGGCACGAGGTGGATGTGGGGAGGACGGCGCGGTGGGGCAGACCAAGGGCTGTGCGTGCTGCTGCTGTGGGACCCCCTCGCGCTGTGACACAGGGAGGGACGGGGGGCACGGGTTGTCCCCCCATGGCAGCGATGGGAGCGCGCGGCCCCGGTGTCACCCTCCGTGTCTGCCCCAGCCCCGTGCCCGGGGCACCTGGGACGCCCCAGCTCCCATCCTGCCCCCTGACCTCACCCCATACCTTGGCACCGCTCAGCCCGGCTCTGGTGCCCGCCTTCCCTGTGCCATGTGGCCATGGGCACGGGCCAAGCGTGACTCAAATCCTCCAAACCCCGCGGTGGTACCAGGTCATGGCGGAGCTCAGGCGGGCGTGATGGGTTCGGCAGGACTCGGGTGCCCGCTCGGGACCTTTGGAACAAGATAACGGCTGGGTCTGCGTGTGCCCCGGGCAGCGGGGCAGTCCACAGGGCGCAGCGCACCCCTGCCTGCAGGTAAGCAGCGGTCGGGGCCCGTGGCGAACACCCCGATGCCATGGATGAGGCTGCGGTGCCCCTGCTCCATGGGGCGGGCAGGGGACACCCATGGGGGCACAGCAGGGTGATGGCTGCTCCCTGCACGGTGAGTGCTTGGCACCGGGTGCGCAGCGGCGGAGGCACATCCATCCCTGTGCCGGCACTGGGGCACGCGGCACCGGCTGTGGGTGCAGAGGGTCGTCCTCGGGAGGGGACATCCGCAGCAGCAGGGGCCGAGCAGGGCCTGGGGGTCAGGTTGATGTGAATCCATGGGGCAGCAGAGCCGGGCTGCCGGCAAGTGGGGACCACGAGGGCAGAGGGCAGCGCTCTGTGCACCCCACAAGTGGCTCGTGAGGCCGGTTGCCTGCGGGTGAGCATCTGAGGACCCGTGAGCCCGGCAGCGTGGGGGCAGCTCCAGGGCTGTGGATGTGGGCCCGGACACTTGGATGCCCCCGTCCCATCCCGTGAAGGGCAGACCCCAGCCCCACTGCTCTGTGCCCTCGGCTCACCCCGGGGAGCGCAGGGGATCGCAGGGCTCCGGTGGGAGATGCAGGTCCGTGACACCGACTGCGGTGGACATTCCTGCTCCCCTCATGTGTAAAGGGGCAAAGTCTGCAGAAGGGGTGGCCGGGGCTGTGCACGGCGGCTGCGGCACGAGGAGGGGAAGGGGGCTTGGCACCGAGGTGGGTCCTGTGTGGGGCGGTGGACGGACAGCCCCCCCTGCAGCCCAGCATGGCAGTGGGGCGGGTGTGGGGCAGCGGGGCTGGTGTGGGGCAGTGGAGGGACAGCCCCCCCTGCAGCCCAGCATGGCAGTGAGGCTGGTGTGGGGCAGCGGGGCAGGATGTGGGGCAGCAGGGCTGGTGTGGGGCAGTGAGGCTGGTGTGGGGCAGCGGGGCAGGATGTGGGGCAGCGGAGCTGGTGTGGGGCAGCGGGGCAGGATGTGCAGTGCTCACTGAGGGTCGCAGCCCCCTCTGCCTGCACACTCGCTGCTGCCCCATTCCCAGATCCCGGCAGCCCATCCTGGCTGACGGCGCCATGGGGTGAGCGGAGGGCTGTGGGTGCGTGGGGCTGAGCTGCCGCCGCTGTCCCGCAGCGCTGGCAGGCGGAGGGCCGGGTGGCCATGGCTGCGGAGATGGTGCTGAGCCAGCGGGCACGGCGCGGGGAGCTGAGCGAGGCCGACCTGGAGGAGGTGGCACCGCGGACCCCCCCTGCCGAGCCCTCGGTGCGCCGCTGCCTCCACAAGCACAGGTAGGAGCAGGGGATGGACGGGACCCCCGCCCCACAGCCGCTGGAGCCGGGCTCCGGCTGCCCCATCGCACATGGGGCAGACCCAGGGGTGGCTTCCAGCGGATGGCGCTGGGTCCCACCGGACCCATGGCTGCCCCGGCCCGTGGCTGAGTGCTCGCGCTCACAGATGCTCGGCCTCCGCCGCCAAGGCCCTGCTGTTCCGCTTCCTGCCCGTGCTGCGCTGGCTGCCGCGGTACCCGCTCAAGGACTGGCTGCTGGGGGACATCACCTCGGGCTTCAGCGTGGGCATCATGCACCTACCGCAGGGTGAGCCACCGCCAGGGCCGTGCCGCGGGCCGGGCTGCGCCATCCCTCACACATCCCTGCTCCGTGCACAGGGCTCGCCTACGCGCTGCTGGCCGGGCTGCCGCCCGTCACCGGCCTCTACTCCTCCTTCTACCCCGTCTTCCTCTACTTCTTCTTCGGGACGTCCCGGCACAACTCCGTGGGTAAGCTGAGGGACCGCGCGCTCCCACGGGGCGGTGGGGATGGGGCGAGGATGAGAGGGGAGAGCCTTCATCCACGGCACAGCACTGCTGCCTCAGCGGTCAGAGGGGACCTTGCCTGCCTTTACTTCGCCCCTCTGAGAAGGCGGTTGGGCAAACCAGAGCCAAAGCACAGAGGGTCACTGTGAGCCTGCGGAGCTGACCCTGCGCTCCCTGCCTGTCCCCAGGCCCCTTTGCTGTCATCTCCGTCATGATCGGGAGCTTGACGGACTCCCTGCTGCCCAGCGAGAACTTCCTGGAGTCCATCAACGGCAGCAACGTGACAGTCAATGAGGAGCGGCGGGACGCTGCGCGCGTGGAGCTGGTGGCCACCATCACTGTCCTCACGGGCATCTTCCAGGTGAGGGCCCCCAGCCCGGCCAGGAACGGCGCCCGTGGTGCCCCGGTGCCATGAGCATCACTTCTGCCTCCTCCCGTCCAGGTGGCCCTGGGCCTCCTGCAGTTTGGATTCGTGGTCACCTACCTCTCAGACCCGCTGGTGCGCGGCTACACCACGGCTGCCTCCGTGCACGTCCTCATCTCCCAGCTCAAGAACGTCTTCGGGGTGTCCCTGGGCGAGCACTCGGGGCCGCTCTCCCTGTTTGTGGTGAGGGGCTGCTCACCCCCGCGCCCCATAGAGCCCCCAGACGTGCCATGGGGCTGTCCTGAGCCCATTCCCTCCCGTGTCCTCTAGACCACCATCGAGATCTGCCGGAAGCTGCCAGAGACCAACGTGGGCACCTTGGTGACCGCCGTCATTGCCATGGTGGTCATCTACATTGTGAAGGAGCTCAACCACAAGTTCTCGGCCAAGCTGCCCATGCCCATCCCCATCGAGCTCATCACGGTACCGAGCGCTGCCCCAGCTCCTGTGGGGTGCAGCCATGGGCGGCCCTGTCCTCTCCGGTGTGATGAGGTGTGATGGGTGCCTCAGCTCAATGGCACCGTGGTCCTGCTCCGGGCCCTGCCTCACTCCATCCACCCTCCCCAGATAATCATCTCCACCGGCATCTCCTACGGCGTCAACCTCAACGCCAAATTCGGTGTCTCCGTGGTGGGCAACATCCCCAGCGGGTGAGGGGCCGGCGCCGCGGGCGCTGCGGGCGCTCCCCATGCCCATGGCACCCCCATTTGAGCCCCATCTCCCTGTCTTGGCCATAGGTTGAAGCCGCCCGTGGTCCCTAATGTCAGCTACTTTGGGCAGGTGGTGGGCAATGCCTTCGCCATCGCCGTGGTGGGCTATGCCATCTGCATCTCCCTAGGCAAGATCTTTGCCCTGAAGCACGGCTACAAAGTGGACAGCAATCAGGTGATGCTCTGGCACTCAGGACCCCTTCCCCGTGAGCCCCAACCTGCACGTGCGGCACGGTGCACAGCGCTGCCCTCTGTCCCTGCAGGAGCTGATCGCGTTGGGACTCTGCAACTTCCTGGGGGGCTTCTTCCAGTGCTTCGCCATCAGCTGCTCCATGTCACGGAGCCTGGTGCAGGAGAGCACGGGAGGCAACAGCCAGGTGTGTCCAGGCAGCCCCACTGCGCTCCGTGGGGCTGGATGGGGCATGGAGCATGCGGGCAGCGCGGATGCGCCCCTCACCTCCCGCCCTCCATCCGCGCAGGTAGCCGGTGTCATCGCATCCCTGGTCATCCTGGTGACCATCCTCAAGATCGGAGAGCTCTTCCGGGACCTGCCCAAGGTACACCTCGTCCTACGGCCTCTGTGTGTGTCCCACAGCAGGGGAACAGCCAGGAGCCCTCCCTAGCCCTGCCCTCAGCACCCTCATAGCCGCAGGGACCTCTCTCCTAGGCCATCTTGTCTGCCATCATCATCATCAACCTCCATGGCATGTTCAAGCAGTTCAAAGACATCCGCACGCTCTGGAGGTCCAACCGGGTGGACCTGGTGAGGCACCGACGTGCGGGGGCCCTGGGGGGGTCCCCGTGGGTGCCGCTGCTGACGTACCCCCCTTCAGGCCATCTGGATCGTGACGTTCGTGGCCACGCTCACCCTGAACCTGGACATCGGGCTGGGGGCCTCGGTGGCCTTCGGGCTGCTCACCGTCATCTTCCGCACCCAACTGTGAGTGCCGGGGCCGGGGCCGGGGCCGGGGGGGGGACCGTGGTGACCCGGCCCCTGCTCTGCTCCCACAGACCCCACTACTCCATCCTGGGGCGCATCCCCGACACCGACGTCTACAGGGACGTGGCTCAATACCGGACGGTAACAGAGCGAGGGGGGTGCAGAAGGGAATGGGGGGAGTTGGGAGGGAGGGAAGGGGCGCAGCGGCCCCGTCCCGGCGGTGTCACTGCCCCATCTCCCCCAGGCACAGGAGGTCCCTGGCGTGAAGATCTTCTGCTCCTCTTCCACCCTCTATTTCGCCAATGTGGAGCTGTACGCTGAGGCGCTGAAGAAGAAGGTACGAAGGGAAAGATGCCAACCCCCGGTCCCCGCTGCCAGCACCGGGGTGCTGACGGGGCACATTGTCCCGTAGAGTGGCATCAACGTGGACCGCCTGATAGAGAAGAAGAAGAAGGCCCTCAAGAAGCTGAAGAAACAGCAGAAGAAAGCGGAGAAGGAGATGGCAAAGAGGAAGAAGGTACTTCCCTGCCCCTCCGCGCTGCTCCTGCCTGCTCCCTGCCTCCTGCCCGTGCCCACACCGGGCTCGGGGCCCCGGTTCGGCCGGGCCGTGCTGTCAGAAGGGGCAGTGGGGCAGAGCGGGGCCGCGGCGGCACAGCCACGGTCGGTGGGGAAAGAGGGGCCGTTAGTGATTGCGTGGTGGAGCCACTGAGTCAGTGGCCATTTAACGACTTAATCACAATTAGGAGCGGGAACAAAGGCTGTCCGGGTGCCAGGTAATGGGCCCGGCTCCTGCGGGAGAGGGCTGAGTCTTGACGCATCCGGAAAGAGCGTGGAAGTGGGTGAGGGTGCGAGCGGAGCACCCACTGCCCGTGCCCTGATGTGACCAAGAGCCGGGGCACTGTGCCCTGATGTGACCAAGAGCCGGGGGGGCACTGTGCCCTGATGTGACCAAGAGCCGGGGGGGCACTGTGCCCTGATGTGACCAAGAACCGGGGCACTGTGACCCGGGGGGGGCATTGCCCGTGCCCTGATGTGACCAAGAGCCGGGGCGCTGTGACCCGGGGGGGCACTGTGCCCTGATGTGACCAAGAGCCGGGGCACTGTGACCCGGGGGGGCACTGTGCCCTGATGTGACCAAGAGCCGGGGCACTGTGACCCGGGGGGCACTGTGCCCTGATGTGACCAAGAACCGGGGCACTGTGCCCTGATGTGACCAAGAGCCGGGGGGGCACTGTGCCCTGATGTGACCAAGAGCCGGGGCGCTGTGACCCGGGGGGGGCACTGTGCCCTGATGTGACCAAGAGCCGGGGCGCTGTGACCCGGGGGGGGCACTGCCCGTGCCCCTCACGAGGCCGCTCTCGCCCCTCGCAGCACGCGCAGGATGGGCAGAACGGGCCGGGGGTCGCGGTGATTGAGCTGAGCGGGGCGGAGGGCAGCGCCCCCCCCGCGCCCACCCAGCGCACCCAGGGGCTGCCCCAGCCCAACTTCCACACCGTCATCTTGGACTTCAGCCCCGTCAGCTTCGTGGACACCGTCTCCATCAAGATCTTGAAGAACGTAAGTGCTGGGGGACCGGGGGGACCGCGAGCCCCATGCGGGGCATCCCCGTGGCCGCGGGGGGGGCGATGAGAGCCGCCCATCTCCCTCCTCCCCGGTGGAACGTTTCCTGCCGCTCGCAGATCTTCAGGGATTTCCATGAGATAGAAGTGGACGTCCTGGTCGCCAACTGCCCCGGTGAGCGACGGCAGCGGCGGCACAGACCCCTCCCCTCGGGCATGCCCACGCTGCCGGCCTGGGGCTCCCTCCCGTGTCCCCGTCCCGCGGGGGTCCCGCAGCAGAGGCGCTGCTCGTTGTGCCATGGACCTGCAGCCCCCAGCGGTCCCGGGGGGGTTCTGGTGCCATGGCCTCGGGTGTTGTCCCCCCGCGCAGTGCCCGTCCTGGAGCAGCTGGAGCGGGGCAGCTTCTTCAGCTCAGCCCTCACCAAGCGCTGCTTCTTCCCGTCGGTGCACGCCGCCGTGGAGCACACCCGCAGCGAGCAGCGCCCGGCCCCGGTAAGCGCAGGACTCATCGTCCCCATCCCCGTCCCCGTGACGGATGGGGGCCGCCTCGTGAACCCCGTGTGTACCCCGCAGCCGGACCTCAGCACCAGGATGTAGCCCCGCAGGAGGAGGACACCTGCGGAGCCGAGCCGGGACCGGACACCCTCATGGCACTCCCGGGGCCCATCGGCCCCTATGGACTCTGAGGGCCGTGAGCTGCCCCCGCCGCGGGGCTGCCGCGGTCCGTCCCGGTGCCACCGCCGGGACCCGTCGGGGGCCGGGGTGGAACCGCCGCGGGCAGCGCTCCCGGGCTCCGTTTAATGCACTTTCCTCAATAAAGGAGACCTCAGGCACGGCCGCCTTGGGCTGCTCCCGGCACCGCCACGGGAGGCAATGGGGGGGACGGGGGCACCGCGGGCCCAGCCCAGCACCGGGCCCAGCACCGGGCCCGACCCTCGGTGCGGCCCCGCCGCGCTGCGGGACCCCGCAGCC
>JASSUY010031724.1:20501-32691 GCA_032466535.1 Forpus xanthops | reverse complement strand
GGAACGCGGTGCCCACGCACCGCGGCCGGGCGGGGGGCGGTGGTGTCGGGTGCCGCTGCTCTCCCGTCCCCGGTGCGGGGCTGCGGCCGCTTCCCGTCGCTCTGTCCGGGGGTGTCAGCCCTGCGGCGCTGCCGAGGGTTTGCCGGCTCCGGTTACCGGGCGGCACCGTCGCAGCGCAGACGGGAAGGGGCTGCTGCGGGCATTGCGTGCCCCAGGCGAGCTCTGCCGGGCGGCCCTGCTCGGGGCCGGCGGTGACCGGGGCCGTCGCTCCTCCAGGCGGCTCTGCTGGCTTTGACGAGGAACCGAGGCGCTGCCACGTACGCTCAGACACTCCAGAACATGCCCGAGACCCAGGTCACCGCTCTGGAAAACGGCCTGCAGGTGGCTTCGGAGGAGTCCAACCAGCCCACGTGTACGGTGAGTGCGAGGCAGGTTCCGGGCCTGCTCGGAGCCCTCAGCCTGCTGCCGGAGAGACAAACCCACGGGGACCAGAGCTTTCCACAGAGACCAACCTGCTTCTCTTTGTTAACTGGTGGGGCTGGAGCCTGGAGTCCCGTTCAGGTTTCCTCAGCCTCACTGTTGTTGTGCAAGCAGTGAGCAGGAGGAGTGTCATGGTTTAAGCTCAGCCATAACACAGAAAAACCACACAGCTCCCTTACTGCCCCTGTTCCTGGAGGGGTGGGCAGGAGATCCAAAGACTGTAACTCCCACGGGCTGAGATAAGAGCAGTCCTTACCTAAGGTATGACACAAACCATTGCTGCTGCCACAATAATGGTAAGGGAAATAACAAGGGAAGAGAATACAACCGCTCACCACCCACCGACTGATACCCAGCCCAACTGAGCAGTGATCTAACCCTTCCAGGTAACTGCCCCCAGTTTATATAGTGGACATGACATGCTGTGGTATGGAATACCCTTTTGGTCAGTTTGGGTCAGGTGTCCTGTCTCTGCTTCCTCCCAGCTTCCCCGCCTTCCTGGCAGAGCATGAGGCTCAGAAAGTCCTTGGTCAGACCAACCATTACTGAGCAGCAGCTGAAGCCATCGGTGTTATCAGCGCTGTTCCCAGGCCAAAAGTCAAAACCACAGCGCTGCAGCAGCTACTGAAGCCGGGACAAGGAGTTATACCTCATGCAGAGGGTTTTGTGGGGTTGCGCTGTAAAACCTCAAAACGTGCACAGGAAACAGCTGCTGGTGCTTATTTTGGTGCTGTTGGTACAATGCCTGGGAGCAGGCCTCGTGTCCCTGCGGTTGTAGCTGTGGCCTGAGGCTTAAGCACGCTGCTTGTTTCCTCTCCTGACGTGTGTCCTCAATGCCTCTGCTGTAGGTGGGTGTGTGGATCAGGGCAGGCAGCCGCTATGAGAACGAGAAGAACAACGGGGCTGGTTTCTTCCTGGAACATCTGGCCTTTAAGGTAAGGAGCTCTGCTGGGTCTGGCACAGCAGCCCTGGAGAGCAGTTCTGAATCCAGTCACAGAGTGGTTTGTGTTGGAAGGGACCTTAAAGATCATCCGGTTCCAAACGTGCGCATCTATTGAGCTCTCACTTCGGAGGCTGCAGCTGTTAAGAGTGTAGGTCGGGTCATCTGAATCCCAGAGACTTTGCACATAGCATAGACATAAACTTCAGAAGGTACCTAGTCTGTGTGGTGCTCGTAGTTTGGGTACGTGGCAACTTGCAGGCATGCGTGGATTAATGTAATTCTTATTTGTTAGTTGGCATTTCCCCTCTTAAAGGAAAAAAAACCTTGTCATTACCAAGTGAGACTGAGTCTCTGCTGTGGTTCCAGGCCCTGGCTCCCCCAGCTGCTGTGGCACACACAGATGACCACGTTACAAAGTGGGTTAGCAGGCAGAGCTCAAAGCAGCATCTCCTGTAGCCATTTACTTTCCTTTGGTTTTCTTAGAGGACCAGCAAGGTTTAGAGGTTACAGCCTTTGCTGCTCTCAGTGTGTCTGCTGAGCAGCCCTAGGGTAGGAGGCATCTGAGCCTGGGACTTGCTGCCTCCGGTCCAGCCTGTGCCTTCATAGGCAGTGCAGCATCTGGCTTGCTCCTCAAGAGATGAGCTCTGTGTTAGAAGTAGTTTTCTGCTCCTGTTGACCGATGTGATGTTCAGCCAGCGTTGTCTCTTAGTGTAGGTTTTCTGCTTCTTACTGGTCTTTCAAAGTGCACCTCAGCAGGCTTTGGGTATTGTAAAGCCAAGTGTTACATCTCTGTTCTGCCCAAGAGGGAAATCTGCTCATTTCACAATTGCCTTTATTCTTTTAGGGCACAAAGAATCGTCCTGGTGCTGCCTTTGAGAAGGAGGTGGAGGGCATGGGTGCTCACCTGAACGGGTACACCTCCCGTGAGCAGACTGCTTATTACATAAAGGCCTTGTCCAAGGACATGCCCAAAGGTAGGCTGGCCGGGGGCAGAGTTGCATTTGGAGTTTAAGCAAATGCATGTGCTTGTGTTTCTCTGCCACCAGCATCCCCTGTAACAACAGGCCAGGGAGCAAGGTAGCTGGGAGATGAATTGGAGGTTCAAGTTGGTAGCTGGAGAGAGCATTAGCACTGCTAACCTTGGAAATGTGTTACAGCTGTCGAGCTTCTGGCTGACATCGTGCAGAACTGTGCCCTGGAGGACTCTCAGATCGAGAAGGAACGTGGTGTCATCCTTCAGGAGCTGAAAGAAATCGACAGCAACTTGGAGGCTGTTGCCTTAGATTACCTGCACGCCACTGCTTTCCAGGGCACGCCACTGGCCCACACTGTCGAGGGCACCACAAACAGCATCAAGTGAGCATCATCAGGATGGGTGCAGCACGCAGCCCGTGGGTTTGGTCCTTGGGGTGCATGACTGCAGCTTGTCAGCAGTGGTGACTGCACGAGGCAGCCCCAGTCTCTACTTGGAGGTGATGGGCTTCTCACTGTCATGGCTGTGCTACCCCATTGGTGCTAGTGACAGTCAATGTTCTTGTGCACCTTTGTTAGAATCCCCTCATGAAGACGTGAGGTTGGTGGGGCCAGGTTGAACCTTGTACTTGTCAGTTTAATGCTGTTAGAGAGATTAAGAGCATGCGGGACTCATTAAAGCAGTGGCCTTGAGCATACATGCCTGTTAGCTCTGTGACCAGGATCAGCACTCTCTAGGCTCTATCAGAGTCTGTTCTTAACTCTCTACCTTGGCCACCGTTTTCCATTCTCTGTATTCTGGAATTAGTGCACAGGGAGAACATTAACAGTGCGGTCCTGCCTCTAAAAAGCATTGTTAGCCCACAACTAAGAGAATCAACAACATCCCTGCTGTCTGTGTACTGCGAACTTGCTTCTCCTAAGCCTCGCATCCCTTCTGGCTCAGAGATGCTGATATAGTGTGTCTCTTTCTGTTCTTTGTAGGCATCTGACTCGAGCAGATCTAGCTTCATACATTGATAATCACTTCAAGGCGCCTCGTATGGTACTGGCAGCTGCTGGAGGTGAGTTTGAGGCCCTGGTGGCTCTGGGAAGCCTGGGTGTCTTCAGGCTGGTGCTCAAACCCCAGTCACACACCTTTAATGTAAAATACTGTTAAATTAAGCTGCTTCAAGACTGCAGCTGTCTCTCTTTCCTATTGCCAGGTATTTCCCACAAAGAGCTGGTAGATGCAGCTAAGCAGCACTTCAGTGGGGTGCCTTTTAAGTACAAAGAGGATTCTGTGCCTGTCCTCTCGCGCTGCCGCTTCACAGGGAGTGAGGTAAAGCTGGAGCAAAACAAGCAGCTCTTGCCAAGCTATTGACTGAATGTGAAGCAGTTACAGCTGCTGCCGAGAGGAAAAACTCTGTATCTCTGAGAAGCTGCTGATGTGGCATCTTGGTAGTGGGCCTGTTCTGTTCTTCGGGCTTATTGCCACAGAATTGTTATTATTGTGGGTTTTTAGATGGGATCGAACTCCATTAGGAGTGTGAGCTGTTGCTCACATCATCTGCTGGAAAACTCCTATTGGAGCAGCTGGTTTAGCTCAGTGGTGCCTGAGACTATCTAATTTCACTGGGGTAATATCAGGTGCCCCAGTTTGTCAGCCTGGCATTGCACAGGCTGCAGCAAAGCCACTGCTCATGCAGTTCTCCCCTGCTCATGTTCTAGATCCGTGCCAGAGATGATGGTCTGCCCGTTGCCCACATTGCTCTTGCTGTGGAGGGGCCGGGATGGGCTGACCCAGACAACATTGTCCTCAATGTGGCCAATGCTATCATGGGACGCTATGACCGCACTTTTGGTGGTGGTAAGGTAAGAGGCTTGTCAGTGTGACAGGGAGAGCCTGGAGCCTTCTAATACAAGTGTTCTGGAGACCCTAAGTGAAGCTGCCTTATGTTGTGCTTAGCTCCCAGCTGGGAAGGAGTCTGGAAAGCAGGGTAGCAGTGTAATCAAGGCTAATCCAGCACAGTTGTTGAGAGGAGGTGCTGGCAGCTCAACTGAACCTCCTCAGTTAGGAAGAGGTTTAATTGATGAATTCTCAGCAGCTTATTTCTGCCCTCACAAAGTAACCATGCAGTGGGGGTGGTGATAGAAGCAGGATAGGGTAGGCTGTAGTCTCAAGCTTGCTTTTCAACTGCAGAGCAAGTGGAACTTGTTTAAAACCTGATATTGGGGCTGTTCTCATCTGGAATCTGTCTGGCCAGCATTAACTGTGTTAAACCCCGGTGCCAGGAGGCCATACATTTCCCATTTGCTCCCACTCCTATGGTGGTGTGCATACCAGCTCCTCAGGAGCCTGGGAAAGGAAATGGATGGACTCTTAGGCCATTGTCTGTGGCTTTTCCACCAGTGACTCTCATCTGTGGACCACATGAAGGGTTTAAATTAAGCTCTCTTCAGCAAAGTGTTCCACTCTGTCTTGTCTGTGGTCTTTGTGAAAACAGCTCACTTGGAAAGAATTTGAGCAGTGAGGAAGCTGAAGTGGCTGATGGCATCTCTCGTTCACAGAATCAGTCCAGCAGGCTGGCCACGCTTGCTGTGGAGCACAACCTCTGCCACAGTTTCCAGACCTTCAACACCTCTTACTCTGACACTGGCCTCTTCGGTTTCCATTTTGTTTCGGATCCCCTGTCCATAGATGACATGATGTTTTGTGCTCAGGGGGAGTGGTGAGTACCAAGAAGTTCCTGTTCCAGACCTGACACTCTTGGACCTGGTGGGGGGAACACGTTAGCTCTTCAGAGAGTTGTGTCTCTATGAACTTCATGGTAACTTGCATTCTGGTTACAGGATCCTGGAAGCGGTTTCTTTAAATGTCTTAGGATGTGGCTTTTGTGGAGCTGTTTTAATCCCCTTAGGGCTCTTCAGGTCTTTGTTCATGCTTCCAAGTATTAGTGCTGAGGCTTTGGTTTTTTTGCCATATACAGATGAGATCATTCCTTAGAGACATGGCTTTCCCAGGTGCCTTAGGACATTGTCTTGTTAAGTTTGAGCAAAGCAGGCAGGGAGTTCTTTCAGACCATTGTGTTGTGGTTGATAAATGCCCCACTGCTGGAGTCCTGCCAGAGCTTGGGGGCCTCTGACTGTCCATCTTACTGTGTGGGTGTGTATCCCAGTGGTGGTTCGAGGCTACATCTGAGGTTCAGAGCTGAGCCATGCTGTGTGTGGAGCAGATGGAGTTAGCCCTAGCCCCAGAGGCACTGCAGTTGGCAGGGGAGGGAGGGATTTAGCAGCTGGAGTCCAAACGGGCTCTGTGGAGCTGTCTTGTTCTTTCAGCATTGGTTTCCATAGCAGCTTGCAATGCGTGGCAGTACTGACACAGCTTCCTGGTCCTGTGGCAGTGTCCTGCAGACTGCTTGTCACTGTGCCTGATGGGCACACAAGAGCCAGCACCAGAGCTGCTCGCACCTTTGGAGTGTGACTGTGCAACCTGCTGGCTGATAGCCCCTGCCTACAGGCTTGAGCTCTTGCCTCCTGCTGTTCAATGCTCGTCAGTTAGCTGTGATCAAGGATGAATCTCGAGCAGGACAAGTGGTGCTGACAGTAGCTTATTTCTGCAGGGGCCTGGGAAAGGGAGGATTTAACTTCCTGTTTGAGCAAACACATTTAAAAGATCGGGTGGTCTTTCCATCTCCTTTCCAGGATGCGTCTGTGCACTAGTGCCACAGAGTCGGAGGTGGAGAGAGCCAAGAACTACCTCCGGAACGCCATGGTGGCTCAACTGGATGGTACGTTGGGGTTTCTGGATTGCCCACTGCAGCTTTCAGAGGTCACAACTTATGTCTGTCCTGGGAAGCAGCGGCTCTACTAGGCATTACAGTACTGCTGGCAGGCACTGGGCAAAGCTTCCCTTGCTCCATGTTCCTCCTGCCAGTTGTGAAAGCAGCTGAGCCCAGCCTGCTGTGCTCCAGGTTAGCTCCAGCTCTCTAAACTTTCACTTACTCCACTGCTGAGAGGGAGTAACATGGTGAAGGTAGAGCTGAGACCCTCAAACTGGCCTGCCCTGGCTGGAGCACTTTGGGGACCAATGAAGCAGCCTTTGGATCGCTTAACTCCTGCTGGAGCTGCTTGTAGTGGCAACTACGAGTTGTGCTTCATTGGGAGCCAGTTCAGTGCCTGGGGTTTCCTCTGTCAGCTTTGACTGATGATGGGGCTGTGCAACTGTGGGAGGCTTTCTGTTCCCATGACCGTGTGCTGTCTTCAACACCTAGGGACTACACCGGTGTGTGAGAATATTGGAAGCCATATCTTAAACTACGGACGCCGTATCCCTCTGGAGGAGTGGGATGCCAGGATTGCCGTAGGTATCCCTTTGTTTCGCTTGGGGTACCAGAGCATGGTTGGTGTTGGCATTTGCTGGCATCAGTTTGCTGTAGTAACGTGAGGGTTACTTATCCCTTAGTGAAGCTGCCTGGAGTCAAGGCAGTCAACTCATTGGCACTGATATATGTGTGTCAGAATGTGGCATAGACTCAGGGTATCCCGTGGCGCCGTGGCTGTATTATGTCCCTCCTCTTTCTGAAGAGGGCATATATGTGAGTTAAGCAGCACGAAGTGAAATTCCTTAAACAGTTTCCTTGGAGGTGCCTACATGTGGTTTGTGTAATTCTGCTGCCGCTGCATCCCTTGGAAGGCTTCAGATTTTGGTCTTCCATGCCTTCACAAGGCTGTGCTGTGTAGAACATCAGCCGTTCTCTCAAAGAGGAGCTGGGCAGGTGGTGCACGTGGCCCAAGGATCTGCCAGTATCTTTTCTATGCTGTCAGTGTGCAATGGCAGTAGTAACTTCCAGCTTTGGGAATGTGGGTCTGCCAGAAGGGTCATTCATTGTTTGTTTGATATTTGCTAGGCTGTTGATGCGGGGATGGTGAGAGATGTCTGCAGTAAATACATCTATGACAAATGCCCGGCCATTGCAGCAGTTGGTGAGTAGTTGTGGGAGTTGCTGTGTGGGAGCTCAGAAACAAGGCAGGAGTCAAGAGCTGAGTGGAAGGGAGATGCAGGCAGTTCCTGTGTCTGTTCTGGCCCCTGTAACCACTGTGGCTCTTCGCTGCTGTCCTCCCACCTCTGCCCATCAGCTGTGCCAGGGGATCCATGCTGGAGGTGGCAGGGAGCTCTAGCTGTGCTCCACCTCTTCACTACCCGTGTCCTTACGCTGGGGTCACACTGGTTTATGTAAGGGAAGTGAAGGAACCCGATTCCATTGTGCTGCTCTGGCATGTCTGTCTGGCCAAGGACAAATTCCTCTCTGAAAACCTGCCCGAGCAGCTCCCTCTGCTCTGCTGCCTCCTTCCTGTGTGTTGTGGGTTCCCCTCCTCCAGGCAGCTGTTTCCTCTGGCCTTCAGAACCGAGCCGCTTGGAAAAAGGAGACAGTTCTTGGACAGGAAGTAGGAACGAAGCAGGCAGAGTCTGGGTGACTTAGTGGCTCCCTGGGTGTCGTACCTGCCTGTGGAGCTGTGCCGAGAAACACCTTGTTCTGAGGAAACCAGGAGCGGTTTTTGTGTCAGGAGATGGCACTGCTGGGTTTGCTGGCGCAGGTTTGAGGTGTAGTCACCTGGTTTTGGACCCAGCTACCCTGGGCAGTGAGCACAGTCTGCTTTGGTGCCATCTGCTTTAAGGCCATGGGAAGCTGCACAGGGATTTTGGCTACATCTGTGGTGACTAACTCTTGTTCTGTTCGCTCAGGTCCCATCGAACAGCTCTTGGATTACAACCGCATCCGCAGTGGCATGTACTGGGTCCGTTTCTAGGACGTGTCCCTGCAGTGGGAGGGATGAAGCTGTGGACTGTGGCACGGTCCCTCTGGCTCTGAATGTCTTGTGCACCCAGGGGCAGGATGAGTCCCATCAACTTGCTGCCTCTTGGTGTTAATGTATGAAATAAATGCATCCTGCATGGAGCTGGTTCTGCTGGAGGCAGCTGTGTCCTGCTGGGTCACGTGGGAGTTTCTTAATCTTGCCAGATAGTTACTGGACCACAATCTGGATTCGTCAAGGCTCATGTTAGAACGGTGTCTGTGTGTCTGTCTGCAGCCCCACCTCCTCTGCCCTGAGCTGGCAGTGTGCTGGGGAAGAGGTCTTGGCTCTAGGCTGGTTGAAGGAAGTCTTTCCACTGGGATGAGGCTGCCAGGGTAGCTTTGGCTATCTCACTGGTACTGTGCAGGCAGCAGCATGGCTGTGGCAGTGCTGTTTGTGCTCCCTTGCTTGTCAAGGAGCTCGGCATCTGTCTGTGGAAGGTTGGTTCTCTTCCTGCCCCTGGATGTGGGCACAGCCAGTGCCCCTGGCCTGGCTGGTGGGGACCCTCCTGTTGTGGCCACATCAGGGGAGGGGGCACGTTGTGCTGCCCCTCAGTTGCAGACAGAAGTGGGTGCTGAGGTGGGTGTCAGGATGGAGGGAGAAGCTGGAGCTGTTGCTAGACCCACCTCTGTGGGATGTTACCTCTCACCATAAGCTTCCCTGTAAACCAGCTCAGTGACAAGCAGACTGCAGTGACTGCGTTGGTGTTGGCTCCATGTTCCTCTTGCAGATGAGCCTCCGTGTGTCCGGTCAGTCTCAGCTATGCCACAACTGAGAAGCTGCTGACTGAAGTACCTGGCCTATACCTGGAAGGTAATCCCTGGGCCTGAATGGCTGGAGGAGCTGCCCGGCCCTTCCTGGTGGTGGTGGGGTTGGTGCTCCCTTGCTTTGCCTCCGGGAATCAGGAATATGGAACACATGGGTGAAGCTGAGGAAGGGGATGGAGGAGAGCTTCCCACCAGGTGGCACTGGGCTGTCACAGCCGCCCCTGCGGGCTCATCCCCACTGTTGTCCTGGGGATAAAGCTCCCGAGGATCCTCGTTTCCAGGCGCTGCCCTGACACGTGTGGTTTGAAGGCAGTGTCAGCGTTCCTAGGAGCTGTCACTGGAGACTCACCCAGCGCTCTGAGCCTTTGTGCTGGCTCTGCACTTTAATGACTCAGTGTCTGAGGCCGTTGCGTGTCCCAGGCAAGTTTGAAACTGCTCAATGTTCCTGATGCAATTGGTTTAACTGTCCTTGCAAGCTCTGGCTCGTTCCAAGTGCACGGAGGCTGAAAACTGAACCAGCTCCCGCCTCCAGCCTGTGGAAGCAGTGAATGGCTTTGTGTCTGCAAGCAGCCTGTAATCCTCTTTGTCTTCCATTGCTGTATGATCCCCCCCTCAGGTGAGCTTCCAGGGTGTTTTGCAGTTGCTGTGAGCGCAAGGAAAGGGAGATGCTCATCCTTGGCATTTCCTACACGTGTTCTTCTCTGGAGGCATCTGCTTGGGAAGGGTTTTCCTTGAGTGCCACCCCAGGCCCTCCTGCAGCAGCACCAGATTCAACCCCTCTGCAACTGCTGCTCTCCAAATTGCTCTTTGGGCTGATGGGGCCCTGGTGAGTGGCACTGGATGCAGGGAGGTGGATGCTGCTGGGTCCTGAGCCTGCTTGGCTGCAGTTCCAATGGAACCCTGCCTTGTAGCGCCGGTAGTGTTCGGGTGCTGTGGCTGACTGTGCTTCCAGAAGCATGGATTGGGAGGGTTGAGGTATCGTTCCCCTTTGGTACGCTAGCAGCCAGACTGGGGCTCCAAAAGGTGGGAGAGGGGACCCATTCAGGAGTCGGGAGCATTGGTGCTTGGTGAAGGCATCAGCACTTGGTGCCTTGGTGAGGGGCTTGGGAAGCATTACCTGGAACTGACACACATGAGGCTTTGGTACCCGGATCCCGCGGGCTGGAGCCGATGCTCTGACCTCTGCATCTCTCCTGCTGTTTGAGCTGCAGGGATGCGTCTGTTGTGCACCGGAGCGGCCTCAGCCCAAGGGAATCCAAACGGGGAAACGTCAGGTGTGGTGGGAATGCCAAACCTCTGCTCTTCCTGAGCCTTGGGAAAGTGACATCTGCTGCCCGCTCCCTGCCCTCGCTGCCGGTGAAGGCAGCACCATGGAGGCAGTTGGAAGTGGCACTGGCACAAATCCTGAGACCGGAGCGGCCTCCCCAGCCTGGGTCCTGCCCCCGGACCATGGGGACTGTTCAGTGCAGCTCTGGGGTTCAGTGGTGAAGGGGTTCACTTTGGAAGGCTCCCGGGGCTCCCATGGGGCTGTTGGTGAGCTCAGGTGGGGCATGAATGGGCCTTTGCTCCCCTCTCCTCCGCTCAGCGCTGTTCCCTTGGCTGAGGTTCCCTCTTTGAAGCTGTCTCCCACCCACCTCCAGGTAATTGCTTTCGCTCCCTGGCACCTCGGTGCTGTTGGAAGGAAGAGGAGGATTTGGGAAGGAGGACGCTGCGCATCGCTGTGTGCACCCTGGCGAAGGCTCTGCCCTCCGCACAGCACCTCAGTGACTTTGCCCCCATGAAGAGCTCTTCGGGGTACACAGACCCCAGCAGTGAGCATGGGGAGCGGGCGCTGGAGCGCTGCGTGCTCCACGTTCCCCACAGGCAAAGCTTGGCAGCCAGGGCAGATGTACAGGGTGGATCTGCCGCATCCCTTTGGTACGTTCCCCACAGGCAAAGCTTGGCAGCCAGGGCAGATGTACAGGGTGGATCTGCCGCATCCCTTTCATCCCTGAGCTGCTCCTTTGGCAGCCGGGCGCTTGCCAGGAGAGGCCACAGCAGCCAATTGGCGGTGGCCGCCTCAGGTACCTGAGCTAATTACCTCCCCTGGAGGTACACTGATGGGATCGAGGGTGCTGTGCCAAGCCTGGCCTCGGGGCGCTGGGGCTTGGAGCCGTGCCTGCCTCCGTGCCACAGCTCAGCGAGGAGAGGCCCCAGCCCCGGGCTGCTGCTCTGCCCTCCGCACCAGGGCAATGGGAGCAGAGGTGCAGCTCTGCTGGGCCTGGTGCTGTGGAGCCTCGCTCTGCCTGGAGCCACGGGCAGGGTCTGCCGTGGGCAGGGTCTGACACGGGCAGGGTCTGATACAGGCAGGGTCTGGCACGGGCAGGGTCTGACGCGGGCAGGGTCTGATACAGGCAGGGTCTGCCGTGGGCAGGGTCTGCTGCGGGCAGGGTTTGACGCAGGCAGGGTCTGACACGGGCAGGGTCTGACACGGGCAGGGTCTGGCGCGGGCAGGGTCTGACACGGGCAGGGTCTGACGCAGGCAGGGTCTGACACGGGCAGGGTCTGGCGCGGGCAGGGTCTGACACGGGCAGGGTCTGGCGCGGGCAGGGTCTTGCACGGGCAGGGTCTGGCACGGGCAGGGTCTGGCACGGGCAGGGTCTGGCACGGGCAGGGTCTGACGCAGGCAGGGTCTTGCACGGGCAGGGTCTGGCGCGGGCAGGGTCTGCTGCGGGCAGGGTTTGATGCAGGCAGGGTCTGCCATGGCCATCGGCGTGGCTGTGACCAGGGATCATAGCCCAAGCCCATCAGCATGGCTGCAGCGTGGGAATGGGCACACTCACAGCTCCTCCCGTCCCCGTGTGCCAGGAGGGAATGGTGGGCATCAGTCTGGAAGTGTATCCACAAACCCCACTGGGAAGGAGACGGCTCATCTACTGCTTCAGTGTATTCACTGTGTGGCAAAGCAAGGGACAAAGGGCCCATCCAGGCCTGACTGCCAGCTCCGGCCATCCCGTGTGCCTCCTTCAGTGGTGTGTCTGAAGGGGAGAGCCCGAGCCCTGAGCACCCTCATTAAACACTGCTTTACCCCACAGCCATCCAAGAGGATCAGTGCCTCTCATGTTCCGGCTCTTTCTCCATTCATGTTTCAGTGGGGCTGAAAGAAAGAGCAGACTCCATCCTGCCCTGTGCAGAAGGCAGTGCAGGCAGTCCC
>JASSUY010031724.1:10000-20401 GCA_032466535.1 Forpus xanthops | reverse complement strand
TGCTCCTGCTCCATGTCCCATCACTGAGCCCCTGCCATGTGCTGATGCTATTGAAGGCTCCATCCTGCCCTGTGCAGAAGGCAGTGCAGGCAGTCCCTGCTCCTGCTCCATGTCCCATCACTGAGCCCCTGCCATGTGCTGATGCTATTGAAGGCTCCATCCTGCCCTGTGCAGGAGGCAGTGCAGGCAGTCCCTGCTCCCCTGACGCAGGGGCAGCAGTGCTGAGCCCAGGGCTGTGTGTGCGGGTGGTCCGTGGCCATCAGCATCCCCCTTCCCCGCGAGGCCGCTGCCTCATCCCCGCTCTGTTTACAGCTGTTCCAGATGTGCAGTGCTTGGCAGCCCCAGGAGCACGGCATCCTGCTCTGCCTCGCACGCACAGCTGTGCGGATGGGCAGGGATGGGGCTCCCCATGGGGCCGGAAGGGGGCTCCCGGGGGCGGTGGGGGGCCGGAGGCAGGAGCCCGTGCTGCTGCCTCCCCATGGCGGCAGGGAGGGCGCAGTGGGGCTGGAGCTGAGCCCCGCTCCTTGCCCGCGGGTGCACACTGTGCCCGTGCCCTGCAGCATCCTCACCGCGCTGCCGGCCAACCCCCAGCGTCTGCCCCACATCCCCTGCGTGCCACGTCCGTGCGCGCCGCTCCATGGGGATGAAGTCATCGGGGTTCCCATGGTGACAGACTGATCCTGCCGGGCCGGGCGGGCGCTGCCGCCGCTTTGTGCCGCCCGGAGGAGCGGAGCTCAGTGCGGGGCACAGTCCTGCACCCCACAGCGAGGGGTGCTCCTCCTGCAGCCCCCATCGCTCCGCCCCAGCGGGGCCTCATCCTGCCCGCGGTGCGCAGAGCGCTCCGGGCAGCATCCTGCGGCTGCGGGGCACTGGTGCTGGTCCCTGCTCGGTGGGAGCAGAGCAGCCGGGTCCGGCTCTCCACGTTGGGTGTTTGGGACGTTCCTGAAGGACAGCGTCGCTTTAAGCCCAGGAGCAGGGCCGCGGTGGAGTCCCCATCCCTGGATGGATCTAAAGGACGTACAGACGTAGTACCCGAGGCCGCGGCTTAGCGCTGGGAGCGCTCGGACTCAGCGGTCTTAAAGCCATTTCTGTGCCATCATTTCCACGGTTCTGCGCCCCACGTACCCCCCCCCGGCCTTGCAGAGGTCCTTCCGCCCGTGGTGCGCACCCCCTCTGCCCGGAGCCCCCCGGGTTGGGGAACACAGAGCAGAGGGGGGGAGCATTGAGCGACCCTCGGCCTCCCGCTGGCAGAGAGGGTCCCAATGCTGTCCCAATGTGGCACTGAGTGAAGGGGAGCGGCAGGGGCGGGGGTCTGGGGCAGAGCTCCCCGGCACCGCGGAGCGGGTCCCTGCCTGCTGCCCATGGCCCTGCATGGGGGCTGCTGCCCACCACCACTGCCCGTGTCCGTGTCCGGGAAGCAGAGACGGTCCGCAGGAGGTTCCCTGTGGTGCTGTGGTGCTGGGGGGCTGCAGGAGGTCCCCTTTGGTGCTGAGGAGCTGCAAGAGGTCCCCTTTGGTGCTGTGGTGCTGGGGGGTGCAGGAGGTCCCCTTTGGTGCTGAGGAGCTGCAAGAGGTCCCCTTTGGTGCTGTGGTGCTGGGGGGTGCAGGAGGTCCCCTGTGGTGTTGTAGTGCTGGGGGGGCTTCAGGAGGTCCCCTTTGGTGCTGGGGGGCCGCTGTGTGTCCCCCCAGTGGGGCCGGCACGGCCATTCCCCCGATGCGCTCGGGGTAGGTCAGTAGGAGGTAAGGGGCGAGCACCTCCCGTCCCTGCCCCATTCCTGGCCCTGGGCTCGCTCAGGACCCCATGGGGCAGCACAAAGGTCGCTGGGGCCGCACGGTGAGCGCGGTGCTGAGCCCGTTCCCCGCGGGCGATGGCGCAGGGATCCGGGGATGCCGCGGCTGTGAGCTGCCGGCGCTGGGACTCATTCCTGGAGCGCGTCCCAACGCGCCCCGCTCCGAGCGGCTCCTCCGGGCTCCGCTTCCCCTCCGCTCGCCCCCCATGTGGAAGGGCCCCGCGGGGGGGGGGGCAGCACTGGGGCTGCCCCACACATCCCACGGACCGAGGGGCTGCGACCCCGAACCCCGCGCGGGCTGCGCCGCTTCCGCGGCTGTGGGGCACCGGATGGGACCGCCGCAGCTCGCGTCCCGCCGTGACCCACGGCCGCTCCCGTGGCAAAGCGGGCAGGGAGCGGCTGAGCCCCGGGCTTCCTCCGTGCCTGCTCCCGGCGCGGGGCTCAGCGCCCGTGGCTCCGGGATGCTCCTGGAGCGATCGGCAGCTCCCAATGAGTCACCCGCACCGGGAGCCCTCCGCTGCAGAGGCTCTGCCCGTGCGGCCCCGGCCACGGACCCCTTCCCGGCCCTGCGGTGCGCAGAGGGAAACCCCGGTGGGACAGGCAGGATGGTGCTGGGGACCCTGCACCCTGCCCGCAAGGCGATGCTGCCTGTGGGACAGGCAGGATGGTGCTGGGGACCCTGCCCGCCCCCCCGCAAGGCGATGCTGCCTGTGGGACAGGCAGGATGGTGCTGGGGACCTCGTGGCCCCCCCCGGGTCCCCCTCCCGCGTGGTCCCGGTACCGCAGTGCCTCTCCCCTCCCGCCCGCAGGAAGATGCCCCCGGAGGTGCCCATTGCCCCGCGGGGTGGTGGCACACGGGGACACGCGGTGCCACGAGGCAGGGTCAGCCCGGGGGGCACAGGATCACAGCAGGATGGGTGCGGGGGATCCACCCCGAGGAGCGCTGTGGGGCCGTGGGGTGCGCGGAGGGTCCGGGTGCACCCTGGGCCGAGGGGACGGTGTCCCCAATGGCTGAGTGGGCAGAGGGAGACCACCGCAGCGCGGGGCCCTGTGCCCTCGCTGAGCATCCTCCCACCGGGGCACCCACAGCACCGGGGGCTTCCCTGCGCCTCCATGGGCCCTGGTGGGGGTCTTGGCCACTGCTCTGCGCCGGTGGATCTGGGGGGGCGGCATCCGGAGCAGGGCAGGAGGATGCTCCCGATGGATACTTCTGATGGACGCTCCTGATGGACGCTCCCGATGGACGTTCCTGATGGACGTTCCTGATGGATGCTCCTGATGGACGCTCCCGATGGACGTTCCCGATGGATGCTTCTGATGGACGCTCCCGATGGACACTCCCGATGGACGCTCCCGATGGACGCTCCCGATGGACGCTCTGATGGACGTTCCCGATGGATGCTCCCGATGGACGCTCCTGATGGATGCTCCTGATGGACGCTCCTGATGGATGCTCTGATGGCTGTTCCTGATGGATGCTCCTGATGGATGCTCCTGATGGACGCTCTGATGGATGCTCCTGATGGATGCTCCCGATGGATGCTCCTGATGGATGCTCCTGATGGACGCTCCTGATGGACGCTCCTGATGGATGCTCCTGATGGATGCTCCTGATGGACGCTCCTCATGGACGCTCCTGATGGATGCTCTGATGGATGCTCCTCATGGATGCTCCTGATGGATGCTCTGATGGATGCTCCTGATGGACGCTCCTGATGGATGCTCTGATGGACGCTCCTGATGGACGCTCTGATGGATGCTCCTGATGGACGCTCTGATGGATGCTCCTGATGGATACTCCTGGTGGATACTCCTGGTGGCTGTGCAGGATTGGGCCTGGCCCTGCCGGCCTGCAGCCTCCTGGGAGCTGTGCCGTGTGGGGAGCAGTCCATCTCCACCGCCGCTGGCATTCCCAGGGCTCGGTCCCCACGGCAGCTCCATCCCACTGCGCTGGGCCCACAGTGCCCGAGGTCCTCGGGAGCACATTCCATTGCCTGGGACAGAGGTGTGGGGTCGGCTCCGGGGGGGCCCATCCCAGAGCTCCTGGGACATGGAGGAGGGAGAGGATGGGGGGAGACTGCCTTCAGCCTCATACAGCCCCGGGCACAGCACAGCCCCGGGCACAGCACAGCCCCAAACCTGAGCACAGCCCCGAACCTCAGCACAGCCCCAAACCTCAGCACAGCCCCAAACCTCAGCACAGCCCCAAACCCTCAGCACAGCCCCAAACCTGAGCACAGCCCCAAACCCTCAGCACAGCCCCAAACCCTCAGCACAGCCCCAAACCTCAGCACAGCCCCAAACCTCAGCACAGCCCCGACCCTCATCAGGAACCCCTCCGAGGTCCGACCCCCCTCCCGCCCCGCAGCCCCCATCCCCCCCCGGGCACTTTGGTGCCATCCGCTCTGGGGGGTGGGGAAAGCCCTTTGTGGGGGGCAGGGCGGGGTAGGGCGGGGGCCGCGACGCTCCCGCTCCCCCCCGGGCACCGCGCTCGGGGGCCGCCCCCGATAAAGGGGCGGGAGCAGCGGGGCCGCCCGCGCTCTGCTCGGAGCGGTGCGGAGCGGAGCGGAGCGGTGCGGAGCGGCCCCGCGGTGGGTGAGTGCTGTGCGGGTGCGGGGGTCCGTCCCCGGGTGGGGGGTGCTGCGGGGCAGGACCGGGACCCCCCCGACCCCCCCCGTCTCTCGTCCCCTCCCGCTCCGTGCGCGCTCCCCCCCGGTGCATCGGGGCCGCGCGGCGCTGGGCTGAGACCCGGCGCGGCCATCGCAGTGGTGTCGGACCGAGCGCCCCCCGCCCGCAGCGGTGTGCGGGGACTGCTCTGGAGCACTCCGCGCTCCCCGACCGCTAAGGGGGTCCCCGCAGCAGAGGTGGGGGCTGCGGGAGCCGCTGCCGGGGCGGGCAGGGAGCAGAGAGCAGGCAGGGAGCACTCAGGGAACAGGCAGCAGGCAGGAGGCAACGAGCAGGGAGCAGGCAGGAGGCAGGGAGCGGGGAGCAGGCAGGGAGCAGCGAGCAGGCAGGAGGCAGGGAGCAGGCAGGGAGCAGGCAGGGAGCAGCGAGCAGGCAGGAGGCAGGGAGCACTCAGGGAGCAGGAGGTAGGCAGGAGGCAGGGAGCAGGCAGGAGGCAGGCAGGGAGCAGGGAGCGGGAAGGGCTTGTGTAGGCAGAGCCCGCGCACACCCTGGGCACGGCTCCCCGAGGCACGGGGCAGGGAGCGGATCCCGGGCCCCCCGCTCGCTGCCGTTGGGGCTCCCTCAGGGCAGGGACAGGCAGCGGCTGCCCGCGGGGCTGTGGCACCACTGCTGCGGTGCTGCCGGTGCTGCCCCTGCAGCGTGGGGACGTGCGGTGACATGGCCAAGGGTGCTCCTGCTGCCCGG
Organism: Forpus xanthops; assembly: GCA_032466535.1. Classification (NCBI taxonomy): domain Eukaryota; kingdom Metazoa; phylum Chordata; class Aves; order Psittaciformes; family Psittacidae; genus Forpus; species Forpus xanthops. The sequence continues at coordinate 15,243 of JASSUY010031724.1, read as the reverse complement.
CCCAGAGCGGGGGCTCTCCGTGGTGCGTGGGGTGTCAGCAGCGGCCCCACATCCTCCTGGGGCTGCCCCACATCCTGGCACCGTGGTGCTGGTGCCTGCCTGGTCCTGCTCTGCTGTCACCGCTGTCCCTGCGGCAGTGGTGGCATCCTGCTCTCCTGCAGGCTCCCATGATGAGCAGCCAGCTCCTGCTCCTCGCCGTGCTCCTGGGCCCGCCGGTCGCTGCGGTGCAGAACAGGAGCCAAGGTGGGTGCTGAGCAGCGGGTTAGGGTTAGGGTGCTCGAGGGCTCAGCCCATCCCTGAGCGCTGTCACCGTCCCGCAGCGGTGTGTGAGGATGTGCTGGAGGCCGACATCGCCTTCCTGGTGGACGGCTCATCCAGCATCGGCAGGAACAACTTCCGCGCCGTCCGCGCCTTCCTGGAGGAGCTGATGGTGCCCTTCGTGCCGGCAGTGGGCGAGCGGGCCGTGCGCTTCGCCGCGGCGCAGTACAGCGATGAACCGCGGTGAGCCCCGGGACGGCGCACGGGGGTGGCGGTGGGGACGGGAGGTGACCGTCCCCTGCACCCCAGCGGGGAGTTCTCCTTCTCGCAGCACACCAACGGCAGCGCTGTGCGGAGGGCCGTGCAGCAGCTCAGCTACAAGGGCGGTAACACGCGCACCGGCGCCGGACTCCGCTACGTGGCTGACAACTTCTTCGGTCCCACGCAGCTCCGGGCCGGGGTCCCTCGGGTACGGCCGTGGTGGTGGCCCTGGGGACACGCAGGGAGCGATGCGGTGGGGCCGTGGGCTGCGGCTCAAGGCTCATCCCGGCCCTGCAGATCTGCATCCTCATCACGGACGGCAAGTCCCAGGATGATGCTGAGGGGCCGGCAGCCAAGCTGAAGAGCCAGGGCATCAAGGTCTTCGCCGTTGGTGAGGAAGGCTTTGGCGCTGGATGAGAGGCTCTGCTGCCGGGTTCGGGGTTCCTGCCCTCACCCACGGTCTCCATCCCTGCAGGAGTGAAGAACGCCGACCGCAAGGAGCTGATCCGCGTTGCCTCTGTGCCCACCGACGCCTTCTTCTTCTACGTCGGTGACTTCAATCTGCTGGGGACGCTGGTGCCGCTGGTGACACGCAGGGTGTGCACGAGCGCCGGCGGTACCCTGCGCACTGCGGGTACGCGCTCCTGTCCCGCTCCCGGGGCCGCCTTTGGCGCCCATCGTCCCCACGCGCCCTATGGGGACGCTGAGCGCGCGGCAGTGCCGCCCCACGCGCCATGGAGCTGACGGCCGCGCTCCCCTGCAGACGGCGCGAGCCACCCCGGGCCCTCCAACCTGGAGATCCTGGAGCGCGGCCGTGACCACCTGCGGATCCGCTGGACCGCGGCCGCCGGCCCCGTCACCGGCTACCGGCTGGAGCGTGTGGCCATGACCGCGCTGGGGCAGGCGGATGTGGCGGACAGGCAGGAGGTGAGGGTCCCCCCACTGCGGCCCCGTGCGTGGCGTGGGGACAGAGAGGGGACACTGCTGTGCCCAGGTGAGCCTGGGGCCGCGGGACACCAGCGCTGTGCTGCGCGGGCTGCGCGCGGGGACAGAGTACCTGGTCACTGTCACTGCGCAGTACAACGACAGCCACGGAGGGGCTGTGTCCGGGAGAGCACACACACGTGAGTGTGAGCAGAGAGGGGGAGCACGGCAGGGGACGTGGGGCAGGGGACATATGGGGCAGGGGCACATGGGGCAGGGGCCATAGGGTAAAGACATGGGGCCGAGACACATGGGGCAGGGGACATGGAGCAAGGACACATGGGGCAGGGGCAAACAAGGCAGGGACATGGAGCAAGGACACACGGGGCAGGGGACACACGGGGCAGGAGACATGGGGCAGGAGACATGGGGCAGGGGCACAGGGGGCAGGAGACATGGGGCAGGAGACATGGGGCAGGAGACATGGGGCAGGGGCACACGGGGCAGGGACATGGGGCAGGGGCCATGGAGCAGGGCCATGGGGCAGGGGCTCAGCGCTGCCTCTGCCTCATCCCCAGAGAGCCAGGCCGGCTCCGTGCTGGATTTCCGCGTGGTGGAGGCCGGAACGACGTTCCTGCGGCTGCAATGGCAGCCCGGCCCCGAGCCCCCACAGGGCTACAGCCTCAGCTATGGTGTACAAGGTGAGGATGTGGAAGGAGGGATGTGGAAGGAGGGATGTGGAGGGAGGGATGTGGAAGGAGGGATGTGGAAGGAGGGATGTGGAAGGAGGGATGTGGAAGGAGGGATGTGGAGGGAGGGATGTGGAAGGAGGGATGTGGAGGGAGGGATGTGGAGGGAGGGATGTGGAAGGAGGGATGTGAAGGGAGGGCTGTGGAAGGGGAAGGAATGGTCCCTGCATGGGGACGGTGCTTCCTGGAAGCCTTTGCACTGCCTCACGTGCGGAACACAGCAGTGCACACACATGGAGGGCTCCATGCATGGGGATTGTGCCGGGTGCACATCCGGAGCACTGTGGCTGCAGGTGCCCTGTGCTATAGGGCACACACGTGTGCCGATGTGTGGGGCAGTGTGTGTGCTCCTGCCCCACGGCTCACACGTGTGCCGATGTGTGGGGCAGTGTGTGTGCTCCTGCCCCACGGCTCACACGTGTGCCGATGTGTGGGGCAGTGTGTGTGCTCCTGCCCCACGGCTCACACGTGTGCCGCACACCTGCATCCCCTCCCTGCCCCACTGCATCCCCTCCCTGCCCCACGGCGCTCGGGGTGCCCCTGGCTCCGGTCCCGGCCTCTCCCCTGCTCCCCACCCCTGGCACCGCCGCCCCCCCAGGGCAGGCAGCGCCCCCCCCTTCGCTGCCTGCACCGAGCGCGCCGGGCCCCTGCCCACCGCTGCCCCCCCCCAGGAGCGGCCATGGGGCAGGAGAAGAGCCTGGGGGGCAGCGCGCAGTCAGCCACGCTCAGCGACCTGCGCCCCGACACCGAGTACGTGGTGACACTGCGGCCGCGGCACACGGGGCAGCCCACGGGCCCCGAGACCCTCACCACGAGGACACGTGAGCACCGGGCCAGCTCCGGGGGGCGCGGTGGGTCCGGGTGGCTTCCAGCCCCATAGGGACACCCCTCCGTGCCGTGCCCCATAGGGATACCCCTCTGTGCTGTGCCCCATAGGGACACCCCTCCGTGCCGTGCCCCATAGGGACGCCCCTCTGTGCCGTGCCCCATAGGGATGCCCCTCTGTGCTGTGCCCCATAGGGACACCCCCCTATGCTGTGCCCCATAGGGATAACCCTCTGCGCCGTGCCCCATAGGGATACCCCTCTGTGCTGTGCCCCATAGGGATACCCCTCTGTGCTGTGCCCCATAGGGATAACCCTCTGTGCTGTGCCCCATAGGGATACCCCTCTGTGCCGTGCCCCATAGGGACACCCCTCTGTCCTGTGCCCCATAGGGACACCCCTCTGCGCCGTGCCCCATAGGGATACCCCTCTGTGCTGTGCCCCATAGGGACACCCCTCCGTGCCGTGCCCCATAGGGACGCCCCTCTGTGCCGTGCCCCATAGGGATGCCCCTCTGTGCTGTGCCCCATAGGGACACCCCCCTATGCTGTGCCCCATAGGGATAACCCTCTGCGCCGTGCCCCATAGGGATACCCCTCTGTGCTGTGCCCCATAGGGATACCCCTCTGTGCTGTGCCCCATAGGGATAACCCTCTGTGCTGTGCCCCATAGGGATACCCCTCTGTGCCGTGCCCCATAGGGACACCCCTCTGTCCTGTGCCCCATAGGGACACCCCTCTGCGCCATGCCCCATAGGGATGGGGCTGCCTGGTGGGGGGGGTGTGCGTGGCTGCAGGGGGTCGGTGATGCTCTGAGCCCCAGGAGGGGCTCCCGGGGGGCATTCCCGAACCCCTTCACCGCCTCCTGGGGTGTCCCCATTGGCGCTTCCCACGTGGGGTAGTAAAGTGCCAGCGGTGCGGAGCGGTGCAGCGCCCGCGGGCAGAGGGGTTCCCATCCCCAGAGCTGGGGGGTTCCTCGGTGCTCCCCACTGCCCCATGGGGAACCCCACAGACTCCTCTTGCAGTGCGCCCGGTGGCTCTGCAGCACTTGGCCGTGCACAACGTGTCGGAGCGGAGCATGCTGCTGGCCTGGCAGCCCGTCCGTGGGGCCACCGGCTACCGGCTCTCCTGGGCCACCCTCACCGGTGGGTGCCCACCGCTCGCGCCCCTGCGCCGGAGGGGACAGTGGCACCACGAGGAACGGTTGTGGCTTCCCGCAGGGCAGGACAGGCACAGGGTAGACCTGGACGCTGGGCGGACGTCGCACGCCGCGGTGGGGCTGCAGCCCGGCACTGACTACGTGGTGGCCGTGGCCCCGCTCTTCGGGCAGCTGGAGGGACCCGCAGGCACCGTGCGGCAGAGGACGGGTACGTGTGGGGTACGGGGCCGCCATGGGGCGAGGGGGCACAGCCGCCATGGCCCCGCACACAGCGATGCTCCCGCGGCGTGTGGGGCCGGTGGCAGCGCTTGGCGCATCCCGGCCCACGCGGTCCCTCTTGCAGAGCCGGGTGCAGAGCAGACGCTGCGGACCAACATCCTGGGCCCCACGTCCATCCAGGTGCTCTGGAGCAGCGCCCGCGATGCCCGTGGCTACCGCCTGGAATGGAAGCGAGCCGCGGGTAAGCTCAGGCAACCTCACCCCCCCTCCGGCCCCCCCATGCCAGCGGCTCGCACTGACCCCCTCCCCGCAGGCCCGGAGCCCCCCAGGACGGTGTCGCTCCCCAGCACCACCAACACCTACCGACTGACGGAGCTACAGCCGGGCACCGAGTACCGCATCACCCTCTACACGCTCTATGACGGCAGGGAGGTGGCCACCCCCGTCACCACCTTCCAGACGGGTGACTGCGCCGTCCTCACCCTCCCGACCCATTGGGGACCCACACCGTGCGCCCCGATCCCCAGGCTGATGCCTCCCCACGTCCAGCCCCATAGGGACACCCCTCTGTGCCGTGCCCCATAGGGACACCCCTCTGTGCCGTGCCCCATAGGGATACCCCTCTGTCCTGTGCCCCATAGGGACACCCCTCTGTGCTGTGCCCCATAGGGATACCCCTCTGTGCTGTGCCCCATAGGGACACCCCCCTGTGCTGTGCCCCATAGGGACACCCCTCTGTGCTGTGCCCCATAGGGATACCCCTCTGTGCTGTGCCCCATAGGGACACCCCCCTGTGCTGTGCCCCATAGGGACACCCCTCTGTGCTGTGCCCCATAGGGATACCCCTCTG
>JASSUY010031722.1:0-52743 GCA_032466535.1 Forpus xanthops | reverse complement strand
AAAGCCCCTCTTTGGGTTTCCTGCAGCCCCTTCAGGCACTGGAGCTGCTCTGAGGTCTCCCCTTCAGGAGCCTTCTCCTCTCCAGGCTGCACCATTCCGGCTCTCTCAGCCTGTCTTCAATCTTAGCACTCAGATAAGCCTGAACACCAGCATCACACCAGCAACAGAGCTGCTGTGTTCCCTCTCAAGGTGCTCACTGCCGGGCACCCATCTCCCATGGCAGCCACTGACTTTCCTGGGCGCTGCCATCATAGCCCCATCACAGACTTTAAATCTTCCAAAGAAAGGCAGCAGCACTGAGAACACAAAGGGAAAGGCAGCTATGTGTACTAAACCTCAAGTTAAATCTTCCAGATGTTTCTGAATCCCGACGTGGCCTTGTGGCAAGTCATGAGATTCCATTAACTCAGAGGAGCCTGTGCCAGAAACCCATGGGAAGTGCTGCCTTCGTGATTCCAGCAGGTGTATCCAGGGGGGAACAGGTCACTTAAGTGGTTCTGGAACATAGCAGGAATTTCTCAGACCCCTCATGTTTTGCCTAGGGTTTACTTTGCTTTTAAAGTAGCAAACTTACTAAATTGTCCCCAAAATAAAGCCAAACCTCAGGGCGAGTCTAATTTATAAAGAGTCTGTACACAGTCTGTTTCAAACTAGATGGGACCTACCTAAGCCAATAATTTAGTGCTATAATTTAGCCCATTTCCCCTTCAGCAATACTACTGCTTACCCAAAACATCTCCATTTATTTTTAAACCAAACATATTATTTATTTGATGGGAATGAAGAGAACAGAAAGGAGCAGCACAACCTGAACATTCATCATTGTTGTTTGTGCTCCTTGAAGGACATTGCTGAATTATTGCTATAAACATTCCACATTTGGCTAAATGTTGTTGATATAAACAAGGATTTTTCCTCATTAAGGTAATTTGGTGCAGTCTGAGAAACTGATTTATCAAGAGAATTAATTAAAGGCAGCTATGATTTGTGGCTCTTTGCTTATGGATGTTTCAGCGTAAACATCCCCATTAAAATTAAATTACTGCTAATCTGATCCTACTAACAATAGTTTTTAAATACACTTCACAGATGCAGACATGATGCCCTTATTCATGTTTGGAGCTATGCAGCAGAGTCCCACGCTCGCAGTTGCCATGGTGCAGAGGTGGAAGAGCAGTGCTGCAGATGCGTTGTGAGGAACCTTCCCACTGCTTTCTCCTTGAGTTTACCCATGAGGTACAGATCAAAAAGGACTTTCTTGGGTTGTGAGTAGGCAATTCAAATAAAAAGTTTCTCCCTCCTTCTCTCCGATCTGGACTTCATGTAGTCCAGAGATCAAACCAATGCCCCCTGTCTCAAGCAAGATTTGTCTGTAATATCTTGGTTCAGAAGTTTCATATAACATTTCCTAGTCTTTTTCTTTTCAAAAGTCTACAGAAACAGGAGAAAAGAGGGCAAAACGATGAATGACGTTCTGCCCATTGGTCAGAACGTTGGGGGTTTTGAAGCTGAAGTCCCTTCAGGACACACATAAAAGGTCATCCTCCTACAGGTTCTTCAGTCTTTCTTTCACATAAACCCACCAGGAAAACGTTCACAGGTACTAACCAAAGCTGTGGAAGTGTCCCCCCATTTCCCCTTACAACCAACCCTCAGAGCACAGGTTTCCCAAGCTACCTTTACACGAGCTGGTTTGGATGGCACATGAAATGGGCAGCACCATCACTTGTACTAGTCTGCCTGAAAATGAGGTCTGTGTGAAGACTTGTTACCATTTTATTTCCCATGCTTGCTCATGAAAACTAGCAAATAAATGTGATGTCCATCCCTGCTCCAAATATACCAGTATTTACTCCCTTGTTCTTGAACGTCAAGGGGGCACAAACCTTGCTTGGATTTAGGACACACTGGTTCCCATATTGGTTCCAATTCCAAGATAACCAAGTGATCACATCCTACCAGTTTTCCTACCTGTCAGCAATGCAGAATATGCTTTGATAAAAAAAGCAAAGACTTCTAATCCTGACACAGAAAGAAATCAGTCATGAAAAGAAATCAGGAAGAAGAGCAACCTAGCTTAGGTCATGGAAGTATACCTCATGGCTTAACTGAGAGCCTCTCAAAGACTGAAGTATTTGCTGTTCAAAAGACAGATAAAATTATGTACAGTTAAAGATAAGTTTACCTACATTAAAGGAAACAGGCATTTTGTGATTTAGAAGAAGCCACCTTCCTGCTCCCAGACGTGGTGACCAATCCTGCAACATGCTGACCATCTTCCAGCCACTGTTAATTGAGTCTGCTAATTACAGTGTTCTGCAGCTCACAACATCACAGAGGCAGATAGACTATGTATTTACAGAGGGCCTTTGGGAAGTCTAGATTAGTCTCAGGATGACTTGAAAGGAAAGATAAGGAAGCTTAAGAGGACTCTTCCTCTCCTGCAGCAGACGAATGAATTAGCAGTAAAGGCTCCAGCCCTGGTCAAAGAGAAGGGATAATGTGGTGATGAAGCAGGTCTTAAATCATTTTGATGCACTTAAGTGTCACTCTGGAGAAGATCTAGTGATGCAGAGAAAAAACAAAGTATCAGTCAACACTATCAGGCAAATTTGAATTGGTTGGTTGGTTACATAGCTTTTTTTCAGCACAAGTTTTTCATCACTTTCAAAGGGTCTTTTCTATATTGTTCATTTAAGTGTCTGCTTTTCTTTAATCAAGTTTTTAATTCAGTTTTATTATTTCATTTCTCTCATATTGGAGTCTCATAAAAGCATTTGATTTTCTACAGGCAAAACAAAGTCATGGGAGCACAGATTATGTGCTGCTTGGCCAGGAAACTACAGCTGGTGGCCATACCAAGGGAAGTAAAGGCCTCTCCACGGTCTCTGCCATAGGACAGAGCTTGACCGTAGTGAACTTCAGCCCCATAAAGCGACCCAGTTACAACAGTAACACTGGAGTCAACATTATGGTGGCACCCAAAGTTCCCAGTTGTGGTGTGGTGGGCATTAAACACACTGATATTCTGTGTTAGTGATGTGTGATTTGTGTCTGAGACACAGGATTGCCAGGCAGCTGAGACTGTGGGCAGGAGGAGAGCAGAGACACTCCTTTAAAGTCAGCACAGTGTGATTTAGGAACATGGGGATCATCTGGAATGCTGCAGGGGTCGGAACAGTCCTATGCCAGAGCTGAATCCGGGCTCCAGAATCCCTTTTTGGGTCAGTCTCCACCTCTAACCATTGAAATACGGGCAACAAAGACAATGTATCACACTCTTCTATTTTAGGTTGAATTTCACATCTTCTGACATAAATCACAGAGATACAAGACTCAGGGAAACACAGGGGAAGAAAAACTCCTGTTTGCACATACTTTTTCAGAAGTGAGTACTCCTCAAGGTATATGCATATTGTTGAGGTACTCCTGTATAGAAATCCATTTCACTTGGAACTCGTTAACTAGGAATCAACAGCTTTTGCCTTCATGGCAATATTTATTTCAGGGAAGGATATCTCCACATATATCATCTGAGAGGGGAGAGAGAATAAAGGGTTTATCTCATAGAACTTGAGAAGATGCAGAAGTCATGTTGTTCCTACAGCTCTCGTAATGGTTGCCTGTTGACGGCTGCATTAAGTGGGCTGCACCCATTACAGGGATGGAAGCTGTCATCAAAATGAATTAGAGGCTTATTTGGCCACAGTTGCATTTTATATTCTGCTGGCAATTTACTGTCTGTCTGGCACGCTAATGAAAAGTAGGCTGGGAAAAGAGGACACTAGTGCACAAGAACACAAAGTGTGTAGATTATTCTCCCCTTTCCTAATGGAATACCAGGGGGTTTGACAGTCATTTAAAGAGATTCTTTTCCTTTTTATATATATACCCCACTACAAAAGAGCAGTTGTCATCCTAAATCTTAACTAAAGATTATTTGGAAAGCACAATTAATGGCTTTGAGATAATGCCACATCCACCAAGTTAGGTAATTAATAACTGATGCACTACTGACTGCAAACAAATGTGCCTCTACTTCAAACTTCAGAACAGACACAAATCCTAATTCACCTAAAACACCAATACATGGGCATAATAAAGCTCAAATATGAACTGACCTGATCCTTCACGCACTGGTTCTGGAGGAAGAAAAAAAGGACAAGTAAATCAGATTTTTGCCTATCCCCCACCTCTCAGTACTGTAGCTGGGAGCAGTGTGGAGAATCACCCATATTCCATGGTTCACTGGTGAAGCACTGACAAGGGACCTTCTTAGCACTCATTAGCACAAGAAGGCCAGGCTGCTTTTAGCAAGACTGCCAGCAAGGGAGATGTGTGATAGTCATGGCACATGTTGGTCACACAGGAACCTGCAAAAAAGGGGAAGGGTTGAAACTTATTTTTTTAAGCTTGAATAATGAGTATTTTAGACTGTAGCAGAGAAAATGGGTTTATATGTGAGGGTATTTATTTTTTGCAGGTATATCCAGTTCTTGGAGTCAAGAAACACTAGCACATATATATTTTACCAGCAAGAAAGAGGCAATAGGGGAGCAGAAGGAAGAAGTAGCTAATAGTGAATATGCACCCTTGTTCGTTTTGGTCCAGAATGCTGAGCCTCACTGCCTATGTCAGTGTAAAACATCACAGTACCTAGAACTGGCAAGGAACAGCCTGTGTGCTGTCTGCAGACTCAGGGGACAAGTATTCACCTTTACAGCTCATTGGCAATTTGCTGTAGGACTGTGGTCCACAGATGCAATCCGTTTCCCTCCAGTGAAGGTGCAAAGCTGTTCATCATTTTTGTGAATGCAGGAAAAGCACCCACAAACCTTTCTTAATAAAACAAGCTGTGTGTTGACAATGCAAATTCCTTGTACAGGAAATGGGAAGGTCCAGCTCAGCCATTCTGACCTCCTCTTCAGAGATTTGAAGACACAGCTATTACAAGGTTTGAGCGGAAGCATCTCTTTTGCTATCACAAAAATGAGCCAACACTGCCCTCCTCATTCTTCTTACTAGATTGGTCCATGTTTTGGCAGAGTTTCGTTGCTCCTTCAGTAATTTCTGGCTGAGCTCACCAACATCACTGTATGGAAACAGTACCCAAGAGGAGAGGAATTTTCTCCATCATAGTCCTACAGCCCTTCTTCATCTGCTACCCCTAAGTCACCGCACAATGCAGTGGCAAAAGCTCAGTGCTCTGCCATTGCCACCTCACCTTTCACAGAGCTCAGGACAGTTGAGCACTACAATGTGGATGCCGTAGAACGTAGCACAAAAATGTTGATGCCTTGCACCACTGTTCTGCAGCCCTCAGACCTGCTGTAGCTCCTGAATACAGCATATATGAAATGAATTTTGCACTTTTGGTTGCAAAATGAATGCAAACTACTAGACCTAACGAATCACCCTGGTCTAGAGAAAAAAACAGGACATGTAAAAACAATAATTTAACAGAATTCTAAGGAAATGGGTAAGTGTAATGGTTATTTTTATCATGCTTATCAGCCCCGCACATAATCAGTAACAGGCTATATATGCAAACCTGTAATCCTTGAGCACCTCGGGACTCCATCTGTGCAATTCATCCTTCAGAAGCAAGAACCGTAGTAAAGGGATGGGGTGGATAATTCCACACAATCCAGTAAATGACAAAATCATTCTAAATTTGAATGTTCACAGCTGTAAAGCAACATCCCTGAGTTTCCTTCTTCCTGAATTGACCCCTCAATCCTACAACGAAACAAGTCACTTTGCCTTTGAGTCTCTTGACCCAGAAGTAACATCCTTTTTGACCTAGCCATTTGGGCTCAACCAGTCCATCTGCAAATATGAGCATGAGCTACACTATTTGGACTTGGAGCCATTTCCTCCAAGTCTAAGACTCTGTAGAGAGAAAAGGGAGGTGTTGGATTTGCAGGTCACCTCTCAATGCAGATGAGTTTATTGAAACCCAGTGAAAAGCTACTGTTGTGCAGTAGGTGATTTCCAAGTGTTAATAAAGCAACCAGCTTCGCCAAGCAACACCCCAGCTCCCAAGATCATAATAAATACTTGAGCATCCTGCCAAATTGCAGTGCTAACAAGAACACATTTTCTGTTATCAGAGCACTCCTAACTCCTGTAACTTCACTTGAATGCAAGGCACCCCAAAATCATTATCCCCTGGAAGGCAGGGCTCATTTAAGCAAGCAACAGCCAAGCTGGCTGGGGAGAGCTGGAGGCCTGACATTAATAAGGTGCTCCAGGCCTGAAAGACCATAAAGGGAAAACCTTAACTGGGTGTTATAACAAGGGGATATGAAGTGTCACAAACTGTAAATGTCACGAGCTCTCTACGAGGCCTTTGTGTTCAAAATCTGCCCCATCGTAGCTCCTCTGGGTAAAGTATTCTCCTTCTGCTGCAGCTCCTTTTAAAATATTTGGACAATGAGAGTGAAAATGATAATTTCAGCAGCGTGTAAGCTGGCAGCTTTGTGGGGTTGGCAGCACAGGTCACAGCACTGAGGAGGAACAGGGAGCGCACAGCCCCGTAACAAAAAGAAACGTGTATTACTATTAAAAGCCGTTTACAGAGCACCACGAGTGTTTCAAATACAACATAAGCACTGCTTCCTACCACCAGCATTTCCAGCCTCATGTTTAGGCATGTCCTTAACTTCATGCACATGGTAAATCCATGGGACTAGACCCATGGATTAATGCCTGTAGGGCTGGGGATGCCGTAAACCCAATCCAGCAAGTCTTGAAGCCATCACCCAAATGGAGCTAATTGCTGTACTAAACACTTAGTTAGGCAGGTATGGATGGAGAGGGCCCTGCAATGGAGTTGCACAAGGTCATATTAGAGCACAGAAAAAAACATTTCTGGAAAGAAAAGCTCAAAAGGGCAGTCTGTTTGTTGGATTGAGAGATAATGTGTTAAAGATGATAACGTCGTAAGCATTTAGAAGTTGGCTCTACCGTTTCCTATGCATGGACAAAGAACACTAAAATCACTGTTACTCCTCCTGCGCTAAGTATTTAACAGCAATGCTGATCGACTCTTCCCAGTCCCTGGTACAAGCAGAAATGGCAGTTTAAGATTCCAAGGAGACCTCCCAACCTGTTCCTCCTCCTGCAGGGGCAGCCCCATCGGTGGCGGCCATGTCACACACACTGCAGGCTGCCTCAGAGCAGTCCTGCTGCCCACCCAGCCTTATCTCGGCTGGGGACAGCAATATGAATTGCTTCATATCATGGTGTTTTGTTAATGAGAGGAGTGCTGAAGGGCTGAGCGCCTTCCCCCAGCCCTGACACTGTCATTGCTGCCTGTGATGAATTAGGGCTGTGCTTGAACCGAAAGACCAGCAAATTAACAGTTAATTAGGAGTTGATAAATAGCAGAGTCACGCAGCCCCTCTGGTTCAGCTTGTTTGCAGCTGCTGCCCTTCTCCTCTATCTGGAACCAGCAAGTGTTTATGTGCTTGTAACAAGTGCCTGAGTGGCCGCCATGCCTGGGGTTTGTCACAGGCTCTGCCACAGCCGCTCCTGCTGCCTTACAGGGCTCTGCTTGACACAGCAGCTCCATCAGTATTTATCCTCGAGATAAAGAGAAGTGACAGCGCTTTCAGGGAGAAATTAGACTGTGTGGTAGGAAGGAGGGCAGCATTTCTTTGCTCTTGCCTTGGTAAAGCTTGGTTCCTTCCCATGGAGGCACCCCTGGCTCTGGAGTTTGCTCTCACAGGGCTGATTTCTCCTCTGACCGCATCAGACAAGGCCCTGTCCCTGGGAGGGATGTTTTACCAAGGCAATGGGGATGCCATTCATCCCTCCTCTTACCAGGACTTTTCCCGGTTTCTGAAGAATTCACTGGAAGATATTTCCCGTTTTCGTGGGAGCAGCTTCGCCCCATCCACCTCAGGTGGAACACAAGCACTTTAGTGAAGTCCATGTCCACTTCAGATGGAGTCCAATAGCATCTTTCATGTTTTGACAGAGCTGATGCGTGCATGGCAGCAGGGAAGGTTATTACTAAAATCAAATTAAAGGATGAAATAGCTGAAATTGGTTAAACCTCCATAGGAGTGGAGATGCTGCACATTTGCAGGACCACCTCAGGCCCATAACACCCTTTAATGATGGCTGTGTGCACTGTGTAGCCATCCATGGTGGTGTTCAAGGCCAGGTTGGACAGAGCCTTGGGTGACATGGTTTAGTGACAGCTGTCCCTGCCCATGGCAGGGGGTTGGAACTGGATGATCTTAAAGTCCTTTCCAACCCTGACTGTTCTATGATTATGTGATTCTACCTACGTCCAAGCAAAATAAACAACATTGCCTAGATTCAGCTGAAAACATGATCCGTAGGATCCAACATGATCTCGCTAAGAAATGCCCACCCAGTTTAAGGCAAATTTATAACTCCACCACATTGCAAGGAAGAAGGAAAGACAAGTGCTCCTGGAGGAAAAAGAGGTGCTCCAGGAGGGAAGGAAAGAGTGCATCAGATAAACTGGCAGGGGCTAATGAGGATAAGCCATTCAAATGGCTCTGCTAGAGCCAAGTGAAAACACTTCACCTCCCCTTTTTCATTGTTTCCCATTTTTACCTGCCTGGTGCTTTTCTAGCTCTGCAGGACATGGGGCCTTCAGCAGTTTACGTATGCTGTATGGCCCCTTCCAGGAATTGCAAGATATGGCCAAAAGAGAGGAGAATAAACCCAAAGCATTACTCTTAATTTGAAGAGGCCGTATATTCATGAAGCAGGATCTAAAAGAGCCCCTATAAATCAACAAAATCCCTCAAGTCCCTTAAAGGTGATTAAACATACACTCAGATTAAATTGAATTCACTGTAGCTTTTACACATTTCTTTAAGTGACTTGAATAGATTTGTTTTCCCTTAGAAACAAAAAAAACCCAAAGCCAACAGAAAAAGATCAACACAAAACTGTGTCACATTCATGTAAGAGCATTGCTTCTCTTAATAAAGGCACATTCAATCAACTCCAGAAACCAACATTTAAATAACATTACAGCTGGGCTTAAACCAACAAGCAGAAAAGGCTGCAGAGGGGGAGTAATACCACCTTCCTCCCTGCTCCTATTGCATAAAAAGAAGGGCACTACTGTTAAACAGAAACAATTTACCAGCCTTACTTTGGGAGTCTCTATGGCTTTGTGTTTCTAACGCTTGGGCTCTGAGCACCACTCAGTTGTTGATTGTTGTAGATTTCCATGCCTGGAGATGTGAAACAAGATGGAAACTCATTTTAGGATATATTAAGCAGTTATCAGTCTCTGAAGTAAATTCTCATCTGCAGGTGATAGTAAATCCTTCTTCTGTTTTTTTTTTTTAGGTAAGAAATTGAGTTCCTAATGTCAACACCCAGAGAAAAAGGGGTTGATCTGGCCATATGTAACTAATCATATTTCCATATCCTTGAGCACACACATGGCCTTTAGCAACAGCTTTAAACTTATATTTACCTGTCCTAAAAATTCCAGGCCGTTTCTTGGACTGATCTCCGGGATGTTTCTCAAATTAGATTCCTTCAAGAGGGTGTGATCTTCCAAGGATTGAGGTCACAGTAGCCAACTTAATCTATGGTTATTTCATTAATTGTGTTTTCTCATAGGATTCACACTGTTCTGCAGCACAGACCCCAAGTGTGTGTGGGAAAAACTGATGGTTATATTTAACCGTGTAATTTGGATTCCCTCTTTAAGTAAAGGAAACAATAATGGTGGCCTTAATTGCAGAAATTACCAGTTACTTTGAGTTTGACATGTGCTTAATGACTAGGTGTATGGAAATGCTAAACCTAATGCCACTTGGCAGACAATTGGAATTGATAATCACCTCTATAAAAGCTATTGATGGTAATCTGTTATGAACAGATTTCACTAATTCCAAGCAGAAGTGTATTAGCTTTAAAAGACAGCCTCCACTAGGTAGACAGCAACGGAGAGTATTCACATACCATTTAAAACAGGAATGCACAGAGGGTGCTTACTTTCAAGTAATGATGCATTGTACATAACTGTCTGCCTTATATTACTGATTTATATTCCTGTATGTAACATGTTCCATGTACTATTTGTTCTACATACTCCCAAATAACACTCTTCCCAAAGCTGTGGTGAAGTTGATGTGCTTTTCAGTTTAAGAACTGGACCCCTCCCTCCCCGGCATGAGAAGACACACAGTAAAGGCAAGTTGTTATGTTTGGTGAAGTTGTCTTTAGAGGAAGAAAGACCTTAGAAGGGATATTTGTAAGCCTGATATTGAACAGATCAGTACCAGAGGAATGAAAGAAGAAATCACCCTTTTAAGTAACACCAGATTTAGTTCAAGAAGACAGCACCACCAAAATGCTATCTATTAAAGCACACAGCTGAAGCCAGCACAGGGAAAGACAAGCAGAAAACACACTGAGCAGAAAGAAGAATAATGGATTATTTATTATTATTATTGTGTTCTTCTAACTTGCTACAAAACTTTGGTCACAGTTTCTGCATTGATATAGGTTTAGAACTAAAGAGATTGATTAATAAGAAAGAGTCAGAACCATATTTCTGCTTAGCCCAATATGTTTCACTTGGTATAACTAACTTTCTGTAACATAAAATGAAAGTGAAAGTTAAAAGAACGGCCAGAAGGGGGGCAGAGGAATATGCCTATTTTCAGTCACAAATTTAAGGTAAAAATGAATGGTGGAATATAAATAGGGAGACAAAAGAAACTGAAATTTAAAAAGTTCGATAAAGTTCAGTAAAATCAATTTTGTTAGTTTGGAGTTATGAATAGATTGAATATCTACATAATCATGAAAAGAGGGTATTTAAAGTGATTTTAAAAGCCACTAAGTAAAGGCATGAATTATATAAATCAGTTTAATACAGAAATAGTTGTCAGAA
Organism: Forpus xanthops; assembly: GCA_032466535.1. Lineage (NCBI taxonomy): Eukaryota > Metazoa > Chordata > Aves > Psittaciformes > Psittacidae > Forpus > Forpus xanthops. The sequence continues at coordinate 41,837 of JASSUY010031722.1, read as the reverse complement.
AAAGTAAAATGCTATGATAAAGAAGATGTTTTCTGTACGAAAGCCCTCACATTTGGGGGCAGCTAGAACAAGCAGCCCTACTCCTTCAACCTCTCCCCCAAAACATTCAGCATTGTTTTCATCAAAAGGAGTTATGTGTTTGAGGAAAGATGAAGCATAAGGAAATGGAAGATAATCCTGGAAATCCACATATAACCTTGTCTGAACTTAAGCCATTTGGCAAACTACAATTATGGAGAGTGATTCTTGAGATAATAAGTAAGCTAGGAATAGAATCTGAACACCAGATGAAGTCCTGACTTACTTTATAATTCAGGAATTATATCTCAGATGATACTTATTTCTTGTATCACAGATGCATAACCAGCATCTCCTCTGGATAGGCAGTGATATTTATGGGACCAACCCAAGAGTCTCACTCATTAGAAATGCATTGAGCTGCAACGATGTCACCATCAAGACTCACAAGGAATGATTTAGTGTATGTTTTAAAATCTCTCTTAGGTTTTGGTGCGTTTCTGTTTTGTGTATTCGATATCAACAGGCTGTAATCACAATTTCTTGCAAACTGCTAGTCCTACGGGTGCTCCAAAAAACCAAGTCTGGCATCCTGCCCCTGTGCACAGGGCCCCCTCCAGCTGCCCTCACACAAAAAAGCACTCAGAGCCCCTCAAAGGCACTCCTGAATCATCAGCAAGATTGGAAAGATTCAACAGCTCTCTTGTAGCTTCTGGCCTGTGTGAAGCAGCTCTGCCATCCTCTGGTGCAGCAACTGATCTTACCTGGCAGCACAGCGATCCACGAGGCTGGAGCTCAGCTAGGGACCCATCAGGTACATACTCAAGCAACAGCTCTGCAGTGATGAATTTGTCAGGGTTATGCCTCAGCACGTTCGGCTATGTAAAAGAGGTTTAGGCTGTTATTTGATTCAAGATATTGGAGAATCATAAAACAGTTTGGATTGGAAAGGACCCGAAGATCATCCAGTTCCAATCACCTGCCGCAGGCAAGGATGCCTCACGTCCCACCATGTCACCCAAGGCTCTGTCCAACCTGCCCTTAAACAGTACCAAGGATGAAACACCACTTCACCTGCTTTGCCTCTATTCATTAGCTCTGTAGCCCCCTCACAGAAGGCCACCAAATTGGCCAGGCAGAATTCCCCCTTAGCGAAGCCATGCTGGATGTCACCAGCCGCATCCTTGTTTTCCATGGGCTTTAACATGGTTTCCAAGAAAATCTACTCCATTATCCTGCAGGCACAGAGATGAGGCTGACTGATATTACCTAGTCACACTTTGCAGATGCACAGTAATGCTAAGATAAACAACCTTCCTCTATTCCAAGGCTCAAACATAATAAGCTAAATAGCTTAAGTGCCACCTTAGCATGAAAGGTGTTTATCATTTGCCACAGCAGAAGGAAAATAACTCCCACCTGACAGAGGTAGGTTCTTCATCTGCCTCTCAACTCCATACAGGTGTTTGCAAAATAAAGCACATTACCAGGAAGTCAGCATTTAACACAAGCCTGCTTGCTTTGCACTGAAATGGATTAAATCTAAATGTGGAGAAGCAGTAAGACACACAACAACTGCTCCCACAGACGTGCCGTCTCCATGGGTGATAGCTCTCCAGCCTCCAGCCCAAATGCTAAGATGCAACGTCCAACTAAATAACAAGATGTACAGTAGGCCTGGTACTAAACTTTAGACTGGGGCCTAAGTAACAATGCTAATTCATCTAGGAAGAATATCACATGCCAAAATGTTTCAAGTGTGAACACTTACAGAGTTTTTATTGATGCCTTGAAGAATGAGTAGTGCTTTAGAAATGTGTTCCTGACTATGCCATAAGTAAGATACGCAGAGTGGAAGTTTGCTGGAAATGAAGAGGAGCTGAGAATTTGTTGTGAAAGGTGGGAGACAGCCCAATTATCAAGGCATTGGAAATAACTTGTTTATTCCAGGCAGGAGCTAAACTCTAGCTTTTGCTTAAGCTGCAGTGAGATGCATCAGTGGAAGCTGCCAGCCAGTGTTCTGGAACCCTGTTGGTGACACAGCTGTCCTATTGAGTGTGCACTGGATAAATACACAAGCAAATTCCTTGGGTCTCTCCAAAACACCCAATTCCAAATAATCTAACCAAGAAAAAAAACCTAAAAAGTAAGCCAGGAGTAATAGATACTATCAACAGCTATCATCAGGAAATTCAGCACAGCCCAGCTCTGGCTTTAATCTCACCAACTTCTAGGAATTTAAACATTTTCCCAAATACACTATTTCACAAAGACTGACAACCCCCACCTCCCAAACTCTTCAGCTCTTATAACATGTAGATTTGCCTCCAAACTGGTGCTCTAAAATAGGAGCTAACATTTCCTCTACTCCTTTCAACAAACAATATGGATTCAAAATACAATACTTTGTAATTTTGAGGTTATGCATCACTTACATCCCACTTAAACCTCATTCGACTGTACAGCCTTTGTGCTTGCTCCTCACGTTAGTACCAATTCTAACCCTGATGCCCAGATGACAATCCAAGCCTAAGAGACAAATGAATTTAGAATACAGATTGTAGAGATCAGTTAATAATCAATAAGGGAGAAAGTTTTATGATGCAAAGAGAGAAATATCCACTTTGGTTGATGCTATACATCATATATGTCTAAATCATGAAATGTATATAGCTGTTAATCACTAGTAATTAGTCATCTTGTGTTGAAGAGATAGTTTCAGTGGAATTTCTGAATTACGATCACAGAATTGTTGAGGCTGCATGTCACCTCTGGGGATCATCCAGCCCAAACCAGGTGACTGGGCTGCTCAGGGTTGTGTCAGGTCAGGGTTTCATTGTCCCCGACAATGGGACCCCATGACCCCTCTGGGCACCCTGCTTCAGTGTCTGCCTACCCTCCCTGTAAACCTCTCATCCTGTCATCAGGCACTACTGAGAAGAGTCTAGCTCCATACTTTTGTACTCTGTCCCTTCAGGTGCTCATGCACACTGCTAAGATCCCCTTAAGCCTTCCCTTCCCAAGATGTAGAAACTGGAACTGAACTGACCTGCTTATTTAATAGCAGGGACTTTACAAACACATCTAGATGGATCTGGGAACTTACCTGTAGCTATCTCATTACCTACCTTAAGCTTTCATTGGCTCTGCAGCGTGAGACAAGGTCTCAAACATGACGCTTTCACTAAGGTTTGTCATTCATTGCAGAAACATGATAATTTGACATTAGTACTTCCAATACGAGGAAGTATCCTAGACCATCAATATTACTGTTTTGATAACAGTCAATTCAACCAAACATGTCAACCCCCAAACACTCTTTCGAAGGAATCTGGAACTTCTCCGTACACTAAATTTTCTCTCATTTAGAAAACACATTACAAAATAGCATTGGTCAACAGTAAAGCCAAGCATTGTGAATTGACTTCAAAGACAATTACATGTGTGCTGTGCCCATGTTCTTTGCCTTTGATTCTCTGAAGAGTTAACAGTGTCACCAATGACTTAAAACACCAGCGCTTAAACTGCATGAGTAAAATTTTACAACAGCGAAATAAAACATCACTGATGCAAAATTATTTTCCTTGCCTTCTGATTTATGATCCATAAGGTTAATAATATTTAGTCAATCTTGCATGCATTTGACATACAGTTTGTTTTGAAGTAAGAGATGATTCACAGAATTATGTGCCTGCAGAATCTGGGTCATTAGGCAAAAGTGAAGTGCTAGGAGAACAATCATAAATTACAAGTTACTATAGTGCCACCAGGGCAAGATTTTGTCTTATTTCTCTCCATGAGATTCAAGGCTAAACATTGCATTCTCTGGCCAGAGCTCCAGGGCAATGAACTGAACCACAAACCTGATATTGAGAAATGCACCATGTTTAAATGGTAACATCCAATTCCTCAGCTGCGAACTGATCACAAGGCTGAGATCAGCTTAAAATGGCCAGCATCAGTGTCAAAAGCTCAGATGAATTCTGCACTGTGGTAAATTTAAATACCTCCCTGTGACCAAACATATGCAGAACTGTGCAACACTTATGTGTGCGTATAATATATTAAAACAAAACCAAAAATTCATATCCATAGGAACATTATCCTTGAAGACAGCCAGGATAATGCTGGTGTGAGATGAGAGCTTAAAAAAAAATTCATGGATTACATTCTTCACCTTTTTATTATACACAGAATTCTAGTACCTATAATGTTTTAAAGTGCTTATATACACCATAGTCTAATATGATTTATTTGGTTATTGCAATAACATTTTAGTGCCATTTTATCTGAGAGTTCATGGAATGTTTTAAAATCCAAGCCTAATGGAAGCCAATCAATCATCACATTTTCAAAGAGCAAATTATTTAAGTTTTTGTACGACGCGGAGCTAATCACTGCACAGAGATATCCTATTGTTTTGACTGATGTCATTCATTTTTCTTTGGGCTGACCTGATTGATAGTCTAAGTGCTGAAGTTAACCAGACAAATGGATCTGTAGTTCTGGGGTATTTCCAGTCCAGCTGTCTTTTTAGCACTAAAAACTTCATACGCCTGATAGCAACAGGCAGCTGCTCCTGCTCATACAACTGAAATTAAAGTCTGGAACGGAAAGTGACAGCCTACACTTTTTCCTCTTACATTAAGGATGTTGTCCGTGATGCCTCCAAGCAATCACCAGTTACAAATGAGCTGTATTAAATCCATGTCTATATATGTGTATGTGGTGGCCTGGTTTCCAGGTTCCCACTTTCACATCTTAAACTACTTATTAATAGCATTGCTGAGACACCCAAGTGTTATTGCATCCATTTCTTCCTCTCCTCTGTGAACTGGAATCCAAAGCTCTGTCATATTAAGGCTGTTGCTTTTGATAACCAGGAAAGTCCTCCATGTGCCAAAAACACTAACTAGACTTCATCAGGAGAGCTGACTAACTGAACCCTGCCGGATGATTACCTAATTAAGACAAGCAAAATTTGGCTTATCACATGTAAAATCCTCAGCAATATAAATGCAAGCTTTCCAAACCCTGTAAAATCTAACACAAGCCAGTTCCAGCCCAAAGTACCGACTAGATTCTTTTACTCTCATGTATTACATTACTGCTTTATAGGCTGACATGCACTATAAAATGTCTTAGGAAAATTTGCATGAGGAATTAAAGGAAAAGCTTGCATATCCATGATTTTTCATTTATGCAGTCACTGGACCAAATATATCCCCGCTTCCAAGCAGGCACATCCAGAGCCATTAAAGCACAGATACATTTGGTCTTTATTCTATGACAGAAAACATAAGCAAGTTATACAAGTTTGGATTGTTTAAACCAGATTTACATGTAGAAGTCTCTCCCAGCATTCACTGTGAAGGAAGTATCAGCATTGTTCTTTTTTTTGCTGCTAATGGGAAAAGCTTTCAGACTCTGGAAATGCATGAGCAACTTTGCCATTATTGGACATGGACTTTCGTATTGCAAGCACAAGCTGCACATAACCACACTTGGGGGAAAACAACAGGGCTGTGTTTATTACCTGGCAATATGCAGCATCTCCTGTGAGGCTGCATTTCTACATAGGCATGAACTTCCAGAAGCATAACTGTTTCATGCAGACGGGTTCTTCGAACAAGTACGCAAAAGCACTTGTACATGAATATGTATAGGACAATAAATAAGAAATTAAATAACATTTTTTCATGTCTCGTGGAATCATTCCCACTCACTCCTCAACAGCGAGGCAGGAGCAGTGCCTTGCAGAGCAGCTCCTAACTAAACCAGCACACTCAGTGATTTACATGTGAATACAGGCTGCATTTAGCTCTGCCTCATGCCCATGAAGTACCTCTCAAAGCGTTTCTAACAGCTGGCTTTTACTTTGAGAGTGTGCTTTTGCTGTGCAACCAGGAAGCTGAAGACTCCAATATCCTCGTTATAGACTGGCATCTTTTTCTAAGCAGTGCTGGCAAAGCTGCTGCTCAGAGATCAGAAGGCTTTAGCTCACAATTTCATCAAGTACAAGCAGGCAACACATCCAATCTCCTATTGCCTGTAAGAAGCATGCTTATAGTACAGAAATGACCACTACCATACAATCTGGCTTTTGCAAATGAAACTTTAACCATGTGTCACCTGACAGAAGTACTCATGTGTGCTTTGAACACTAATTATGTTACTCTTGTAAAAAGATCTGCCCTGTCAGCTGCAACTTAAAAGTCGCTGCTGCTGTACAAGAAAAATAGCAGGGAGGCAAAAGGCAAGTACAAAGTGTTGCAGGAAACGATTGCAGATATGAGTCCCATTAAAAACAACATAGCTACAGTATACAGTGATGTATCATTTCGTTTAACCATAAATCAGCCTGCATTGAATTAAATGGTACTTTACAAGAAACTACCTCTGCTGCAAGACAGCATTTTCCATTTCTGCAGTGCCTTCTGAGACCGAGGCCAACCGGCTCACCAGCCACAGGAACATCACCCATACTAGAAATGACAGCAACAAGGAGAGGTGAACTCCAAAAAGTGCTGGTTGGAAGACCAAGTGCATTTGCAGGGAAAAAATCGTGCTCCTGTGAAGATCAATTAGATGCTTTGCTGCGAAGCCCAGGGCGCTGATGTCACAAGAGATGCATAGCAAATAAATGTTTTCACAACCATTCTTGTAATGGTTGTGGTGTAGTTTTATTAACTCACCTTTTGCTAACGCCACATTATTACAACACAAATATCTTCAAGCAGCAGATAGTTTTGAACATGGAAAATAAATCCAGGCCCGAACTGGGGTTGATTCCAGGACTGTTCCGTTGACACCTGACATTGGCTACTGCAGATAATGCACATCGTTATTTGACAACCTGGAGGACACTGAACTAAGATTCACATTTAATTCAGATTTTCAAATAGAAGCACCTCCTCTCAGATGGGGGCGGGCGGAGAGAGAAATCAAAGAAAACCCAAGCAACAAACAGAAACAAACCTAAACCTCAGTGGGATCTTTCACAGTTATGGGTATAGTTAATAAAGCAGCCACAGTGAAGAGTTACATTATGAAAAACAACATTACTTTCGGTACGCATATAGCACCTGGGTCCACAGGGTTTTCTATGATGAACTGCATCAAAACTGGATGTGTTTCCTGCTACATAAGCATACCATTCCCTAGTGCATTTGATCATTTGTTATATACTGCTTTCTGAGATACCTCTAGACTTTGTAAATATGGCAAACCCCCTCAACAAGTGACTTCTCGGAGGTCTTTCTGAACAAAAAAGAGTGAGAATCAGGCATATTTCTTCTCCATAAGGATGCTTCACAGGGGAGCATTCTGTCAGTCATTGATTTTTCTACAAGTCAGATTATGCCACCCCTCACCTTTGCACATATTCTGTTATTCTACTCTGGCCGGAGAACCAAAATGAACCCGGCAGATTAAAACTACAGACAAAAGTCAGCTCACACAGTTTATTTCATCTGTTTTTCATGATGATCTAAACTTCAGCAGCATCACATGCAGCAGAGCTGTATACATCACCATATCAGTATAGCTGGCTGCGGCATTTGCCAAAGAACTGGACAGATTAGGCACAAATTTTGATGAAGGTAGATCAGAATGATTAATTTTGAAGTGCCTCATCAGCATTTACTTGATAAAGTGCAGTTAGCAGTTATATTCTGGAATCTCATAGCAAAAATATCATGTCAAAAGTCAACTGATGGGTGTTTTAAGCAGCAGCTGTTTAGAATATGAAGGAGTTTTGCTTAGAAACTAGAAGGAGAATTTAAAAAAGCCATGAAAAAGGAATCTCCAAGGCACAGAATACAGAAACCCTCAGTTCACTGAATAGTTAAAGGACTTTGTTTATAGTTGGAGCACATTTAAAGTCAGGAAAAAGTCAATCTGTGTGGAATTGGACTTTGGATAAGACAGTCCCAGTCTGGCCTGAGATACTTTCTGTCTAGCAGGACCAGCTGGGGGATTAGGCCTCCTCTCTTCATCACAGCCTTGTCCTGAGGACTGGTCCATGTTTCCTTACCCACATCCTGCCCACAACACATATTATTTGGTGACAAATTACATCCTGCTATAGTAAGAAATTTCTTTCGGTAGGTTTTACCCTACTTCTCCCTACGAGTCTCCATTTTATAAAAGGCTTAAAGAGCACAGATATCTTTGTGGGTATGTCCTATTGTACATGTACAGGTTGTGGTCTCTAATAAGAAAAATGCTGATCATATAACATTAGAAAAAAATAAACTTACACACTTACTTTCACACAATCAGGTGAGATTCTGATTTCCATAAGAACTCAGGAACCCCATGGTCACTAAGGGTTGGGCTGTCAAAGCTATTTCCATTTTACATTGAAAGGAAAACTGTTCAGGTTTATTTCATGACTTGGAAACAGTTCTGAGGGGTAACAGAAAAAAAGGACCTTTCAGTAAAGTAATTACTCTAAACCTTTAACTCGCTCATTTTTAAATCTGGTTGTACACTTGTGCCTTCTTCAGTGCCAGGAGAGAAGTTCACATGAGCTGCTTGCAATTGCTTTATCCTTTTAGGTTCATTCCTTTGTTTTCATCTCTGCAAAACATATAAAAAGCCATGTGCACTGGGACTTGTGGAATATATATAAAAACACACACACACACATGCATATATATGTTCCTAGTAACTAAGTTCCACTTCTTTCAATGTATACAGTAATAAAAACTATTTATTTTAAAATGCCTGAAGCAAATTACAAGAAGAAAGTAAACTTTAACGGAACCACAGACACTGACACAAGGAGCACTATGGTTATTTTAACTTCCTTCTTTTTTCTTATATAGAACTTGCTTATATAGAATTTACGTAGAACACATTTGTCATGTAGAACTTCAGCTAACTTTTTCACCTCCCGAACACAACTTTTGTTCGTCTATAGCACATCTCTTAGCACATCTCATACACAGTCTTCATGCAAAGATTCCCAGGATTTTCTTGGAAGAAAATTAACGGTATCCCAGCGGAAACCAGGGCACAAAGGACGAGAACACTGTATAAATGGGCAGTGGATATTTCCAGCAGTCACTTTGGAGAAATCCCTGTCTGATGAAGTGGAAAGCATAGAGCCCCTTACCACACAGGATACACAGTTCTCCTTTCCCTAGGACAACCTCCTGAGCAGCTCTTTCTTACCCTAATTTGTTTTCTCCTTCCTAATTTTATTTTTCATGATACCTAGGACCAAATGGTTCCTGTTATAACCCCTCTGAATAAAAAATACTGTCGTGATTTATAAATAGATATGGCAAAAGGGAAAGCTTTTCTGGGAAGTATGGAATGCAAGCACAGAATCGTGGCAACTCTGTGCTAATGATCACTTTTTGGTCTGAGTTAAAAGTTCAGGGTTTCTTGCCTTTTTTTTTTTTCCATCTACAAAACTAACAAGAAAAATGTCACATGCATCAAAAATTGGTCTCTTACCTACTGTCACTAGAAATTACACGTTCAGCTGATGTGAATTTATCCACCGCTCATTTGAGAAAAAGTTGTGAGGTCTCACGTTGTTGTGATCCAAAGCTGCATCAGATGCAAAGCAGAGCCTTGTCCTGGATCTGCAGGGATTGAAATCCATTTGTCCCTGTTCCCACACCTGAAACTGCCCCCAGGCTGCCGTGCGGGCAGTGCCTTGACTGCTTGTGCCATGGTTACATCCCAGCATGGTGCTCAAGCTCGAGCCTCTCTGATACACACAGCAGAGGAACTGCTGCTGGATCCTGCTCTTTGAAGAATCAACCCTCCAGAACAGAACTTCCCTCTATGCTTGCTCATCAGCAAACATATTGCCTGAGCTATTACTCAGCTTAGCTCAGGATCACGTATCTCAGGGACAGACGAAGCAGAGCGACTTCATCGGATGAGCTAAGTGCTGTTTACACGGTAGCACTGATGAAGCCTTTGGAAAACTTTGTAGTGTTGTGCTGTTTGGTACAACTGCGGGCATGAAAATCTGGATCTCAGACTGTCAACACAGGTGTGATTCAACATCTTCAAGATGTCACGTACGTAGTTTAAAAGACTTCTGTTAAATAAAGGTAGCCAGATTCTCCTTTATAGCATCTATACTTCAAACCTTGGTTGGGGTGACAGAAAAGGGGAAGCTCATACCTATGACATGTAGGAAAGGCAGTGCTGTAATTGATACACTGAATAACAGGGAACTAATGTAAATCTTTCAGCAGAGGGGAAATATGCTTTGAATGTTTACTTTGAGTGATAAGACCTCCTGATGCATTTTGAACCTGCTCAGCTCTGTAAAGAGCCTTGCCAGGAAAGCCTGCGAGCATTAGTGGAATGAGTGGTCAAAAAAGCCCGGGCTGCCATTCCTACTTGAATATAAAACGCATAGCTGGGCAGTGTGCTAAATGGAGTCTTTAACTCGGAGACTAATATTTCCTAATGTTTATTTAAGAGCCCATAGTGATGGGAATTGCTGAGTATAGGTATCATGTTATTGCTATTAATGGGAATGAAGAAAAACACAAAAGAAGTTAAGAAATTGTTGAGTTTCCTCCAGCAGAATCTAATCCAATTTCCATTTTAGCAAGGAGAAACTGAGTTCTATAACACTCAAGCAGATATATTGGCTTTTTTAAGTAGGTTTCTTTATATTTTAAAATTGCATCAAAAATATGAAATGGAAAGATTTCATTTTATGCTCATTTTCCTTAAAACATTCTATTAAATATTGCTGCTTGAAGCGTTTTTGTCCAGGGTTTTATGAAAAGCGTGTAACTTTCCTCAGTTATGGCTGAGAGGAGCACTGTTTAAATAAAATGCCTGAAACAAAATCTTTGGAGTCAATGGAAAGATTTGCACCGGCTCCCCGGGCATTTGATCAAACTTTCATTCAGAAAACATTTTTCTCCACCAACATACTTAAGCTGTTAAAATTAAAATGCAATTGAAGCAATTACACAAATAAGAGTGACAAATGTTTCTTTTCCTAAGTGCAAGCAGGTGTAGAGCACAATCACGGCTGTTCTCCAAGAGCCCCGATCTTTACGTACATGATCGGTGCTGAAAGAGCCCAGGACAAAAGCAACAAAACATTACGAACCTGAAAGAAGATTAGCCCAGTTTACAAGCTGCTGTGCAAACAGATCTACAACATCAGCTCTTCCAACTGTTATCACAAGCTGCTGTTAACACAAATCCACACGTGACATGAGCAAAACCCCAGAAATATGTCACATTTGTATGTTTAAACGCAAAGTTCTGATGCTGCTCCCTGTGACTGATCAGTTAAGCGAGTAATTCTGTTTTAAAATGCTCATCTACCAACTGCCTGAAAGTACACACTGCACACGACTAGAATACATGAAGTACTATGCACTACTGAGAAGTAGTAACTTTACTGAAATTACACTGATGTTTTCAACAGAAATCTGATGCAAGCCTATAAGAAAGTTGCAGAAAAAATCCAAGTTTAAGCGTTTTAAACGACAGATGTTTTGATCAGCTTTCCAGTGTTCTATGTCCAAACCATAGCTCGGACCTCCAATGCTCAGCGCCCTGCCGTTGCTACTGACACACTGCCCAGCTTCAAGTGAGCAGAAGATTATCTCAGTTCTGTATAACATTTCTGAAAGGACAAAGTTAAAGCGTGAAGCCCTCAGCCGCAGCAGCTCAGCAGCTTACATCAAATACACACTCATAAACCAGAGGTCAGAGAATCTATTACTCGATAATGACAACCTCTGATCTCCAGCTCCTGGATTTTTCTTCTATTACTTTCAAATGCTCAGTATTTACTCCCTCTATCAGTACAAAATCTGCAGAGTCTTCATTATAAAGGTTTACTCCAGTTAACCAGGATGTAAAATCCTCAGCTAATACAAACAGATGCTGGTTTACAGCTAAGAATCAGATAGAAGAGCTCTGTTTTGATGACAATGAGGACTGTTTTTGTGTTTTCTAATGATTTCAGTTTGGAACAACTCCTGTATCTTCACTGACAGCCTGTGATCCTCTACTGACAGGTACAGTTTGTTCATGACTTCTCCGAATCTCTTTTTGTATATATTTTTCCCTTTAATTTTCTCCTGCTTCATGATGAAATGAATCTGAGGACAAGAGCAAAAGCCACTTAAATTAGTATTGAGTAACATAACCGAAAACTCAATTTGTATTTTTTTCTTATACATTTACCTCCCAGTAGCATCATTGCTACCTTTTAATCTCTTTTTACAATAATCTTCCTTGGGATTCTTCTGTGTATACACACAGATTACTACAAGAAATCACTGTAACGTGCAGCTCTAAAATTGTCCAACATCTGCTACATTATACTCGTAAGGCTGCATATTTTCCTACCTTCATCTCATGTTGGTTGCCTGCGCCGGAATCCTGCTGGAGACGCAGAAAACACTACTAAGAGCAACAGCATTAGAGCTTCTTTCTCAGGAGCCAGCTGGCAAGCTGTGCAGTGTGCAATACAGTGACGGAAAGGCACGGTGCAAAGAGGGTTTCGACAGTACTATTTCAGCAGGAGAAAACAAGAATATTAAATATTGGCTTGGTTTTTTCTATCTTGACAGCAGAAATGTCAGACAGTTCATTGTGCGTGGCTCAGTCTTTAAGCAAACCAATTCAGAAATGCATTTGACTAGTCACTGTTGCAATGATTTTTACTGAGCTTAAGAGGAATTGAAGTTTAATGGCTCTTTGTGTCTCATATATAGCTGTGTAAGAATCAACTATACCCATTAGTCCAAAGGCAGCTTTGTGGGAAATAGATTGGAATAATGACTTTATAAATGACTGAAGGATTTCATTACTGACCTGTGTTGAAGGAAATCATTGGAGAGGTTTGAAAACCCCTTTCCAAATTCCCATGCAATTAGCATGCAGCACTGCACTTGCCTGATCTCTGATGAGCAGCCACCACCTCAGAGCTCTGCTGTTGATTTAACTAGACTGGAAGGTATGAGTATTTGGGAACAAAGTAGGTACGGTGAAATGAAACAAATGGCCAGTCCTTGGTGATATCAATAAAAGTGCACTGAGGTTGGCATAGTTGCTTTGTATTTCCATCAGCACAAGGACCATGATTTGGTCCTTAACACAAACAATCAAACTTGCTATCACTACTCCACAGCTCACAGGGATCATTCAACCATCACTCATGCTGACCAAGTCACGGTGTCATCTGAGCTTCCAACAGAAAGAATTTTGGCCTAGAATTATGATCCAGTTCTTGATAAAGTTTTACAAGGAAGGAAATCATGCCAACACACAAACCTGGCACCAGTTATTTCTGTTTCTACTGACCGAGCTGAGTGGGTTACATTAAGGCAGTGAAAGCCAACGGCTCTGCTCATTCCTTGCCCTTGCTTCTCCCCCGGTTCTTTTTACCCCATGAATCTTGATTCAAAATAGACAAAAAGGCAATATTAGAACACAGGCGCATGATGGCCAATGCAGATAACTGATGCTCACAACTGCGCGTCAATTCTCTGCAAAGAAAATACTAAATCACAATCAGAGCAAGCGAGTGGCACGAGTTAGCCCATTCCCACAGACATGCCGGGGGCACACGCCACTAGATGGCAATGCACAGCGAAACTGAAATCATCTGGATTTCACACACGCGGTGTGGGCGAAGCCTCCCCTGGAAGAGCGTCACGAGCGTTCCGTCTGCGGCGCTCCGTGCAGCTCTTGAGAAGGGTTATACACACTCTTTCATGATACAGTAAGGATTTATTGCAGTCCGGGAACTGAATAAATTACCTAAGTGCAAGTATCCAGGGAGAAGGAGCCGTAAAATACCCACGGAACCTGCTAACTAGTTGGTAGGTTTCGTCTTCCTGAAACAGCTCAAAATAAATCATCATTTTATTCCTGAGCAGTTCTGTTATCACTATTAGAAGCATCTGCAAAGCGCGAGAGCAGGCCGTAAGTCATGGAGCACACGTTTGACATGGATCAAACCCCCAAATCCTGTGATTTTTTTAATCACTGCAGTCCACACTATGAGCAACCACGATTTGCATGCAGAGATTTGCAACAAGTGATCGAAAGGAAAGACTAATAAAATGCTTACACTTTGCTACACAATTAGCCTGTAAGAGTTTCTATTTTACAGTTCCAAGTAGTGCTCAGGTTAATTCTATTTCTGCTTTTAATACAGTTGAAAATTTCCTTTGGGTTACAGCTACACACGCAAACATGTCAAAAATAACATGTTTTAAACTAAATCCACATTTCTAAAGCCATTCCGGGGAATAAAGCAGCGTGTCACATTCACTAACTGCTCCCTAAAGGGGATTTGTTTTGAGAATCATTTGCATTTGAAACATCTTTAATAGCCTATCATTTATTTTGCAGATAGTGCCAGGAATCTCTTCCTGAGGGAGCTCTTTAGCAGTGCAAAATACTGCTTCAGGGCATGTATCTTAACCTGACTCTTCTGAACAGCCTTGAAGCAACGAAGTAAAGAACAGTGGTTTAAAGTCATTCCAAACACAGCTTTGGAGCTATTTGTGATGAAAGTGCACATCCATGGAGAGATAAAGACATGGATCTGATAAAGCACAGCAACCACAATGCAAAGCCTTCCCAACTTCAATCGCTTCGGAATTGTGCACATGGCCATAAACTATAAGCAACTACTCCATTTGTTTAACCAGCTCTGGTTTTCAGGCATCTGAAATGAAAGACCAGTGTGATACGGTGTGGAGACTGTCGGGGGTGGCAGCGGTAAATGGCCATGGAATCCTGCTCCGTATAAAAGTTTGGGCTGTGTTCTCTGACAATTCCCACTTTGCTTCACAATTAGCACATCGGAGTGATTTCTGTACCCGGAAGTACAGCTGCAGCTACGAAGAACTTTTGTGCTTTGAAAAAATGATTGGTAGATGTTCCAAGGGCTGATTAGGGATTTGCACAACATTCATCCCCAGATTAATGGAAAGCACATGGCAAAACCTCCACAAATCACCTGGAAAAACCAAGAAGCAAGAAATACCTGCAAAGGGACAGACTCCTCTTGCTTTTATACAGGGATATCCATGGGCATTAAGGGCACTGTTAATCCTGAAGAAGGATAATAAAATCTACTTCCTATTCCATCAAATGTGAGAACTTTGAGAACTTTCAAAGCTCGGAACTTTTAATTCTTGGAATTTGTTCCCAACATACTATTAGAAGTCTGCAGAAACATTCAGGGCTGGGTAAGTCTTCCCAGCAAATTCAAAGTAATACTGGATGCAATATAGGAAGCAGTTCAGCCTTTTAAGAAAACCATCAGTTCAGAGTATTGTCAGCATAATCCAGGACACTAAATCACTAGTTAAATAGAAGCATTTACTGACAGCTTGAGTACAAATGCTTTATTGTAAAGAGCAATGAATATAATGACCAGAGCTGCAGCCTCTTGGTCTAGCTAAACAAGGTGGTGGTTGGTGGGTACATGTGATTAAAATGTCATTGCCAAGCCTGAGCTGGCAGCTAAAAAGAAAACAGGAAGAGTCCACCAGGCCTGTTAAAGTTTTAGAGGGGCTTTATTAACCTCTGTCAGTATAGGTCTAACTGAGAGAGCCTTATTTACTCTGAAGAAGGCAAAAAGATCCATCAAAGTCAATCAAGCTGTTTCTAAAGTTTCTTAACATGGAAGACCCTCACAAGCTGCTCCCAAGTTGATAAACCAGCTCAAAATTGTCTGAACAAACCAGCCTTAAAGCAAAGGTGTTCATGTCCGCACTGAAATAACTGTGCAACTGGTCGCTTTCATCGAGTACAAACCAGCTTTAATTTCACTGTTCCATAGCAGTATGTGTGCAGCAGCACGCACCACGTAGCCATCCAGGGACCCTCCTCATTGCTACAGTGCACACCAGACCCTGTGCTCCCACAGGAGCACTGCTCTTGCTATGCAAACGCCCAGGCTGGGACAAACAAGCTATAATCCAGCAACACCTCTGGAGCAGCCCCAAATCTGAGTTATCGTTAACCAAACAGCAAATATGCTCATTAGCTACTGCATTAGTCTAAGAAACCAAAACTAATTCTGGGCTCAGTGATTCTCTTTCTTCTCTGCCGTATTCTTTTCATGCTGCAAGATCCTGTTTGCTCACTACTACACTTCTACAATAAGCTTCTGCTGTGCCTCATTTCATACCTGAAGATCTTTGTAACTCAGCGTCATGGACAACAGGCTTTAGAAGCTTGATGGAATCATCCAGAAGTCTGGAGATTACTGTGCATGAAATGGAAGCTGAGTGATTCTGGCAGCCAGTCTCCACCCCTCAACCCTTAAAGAAGAAGGGTACTGCACTTCCCCTGACAGCTCTGACAGAAGAAAAGAAAGCAAAAGCCAGTTTATGTGTTCAGACACTGGGTTTACAGACTGCAGAATCAAAGACTGCTTTGGGAAACTCACTGATGTTCTGAAGCAGCAGACAGTGCTTCCTGGTACCCTCCTGCTCTGCATCCAATGCCCGCAGGTTCTTACCCAAACATCTCACAGTGGCTTGCTTCATCGTGGCACAAAACCTGGCAGGAGATATGATGGTGTTATAGTCAGAGCCTCAGAGCAGAAACAAGGGATTGTTCTGGCTGTGCTGAATTATTATATTATCTTACAAATGCAATAATTTAAAATGAAAACCACAGGGATTTTTACTAACAATCTACTTTTATCATTTCACCTATTTATTTTCTCTTTACCTTTCTGAATGATCACAGTAATACAATCTACATCATGAAAAGGAAGAGTAAGTGGCTACCAATCCATGTAAAAACCCACTGGTGTTCTTCTTTCACCAACTTTTAATATACTGGGACTAGAGTGAAAGAGTGAATGTTTTAGTTGTAACAGCCAGGAACAGAGTTTGTAGAGAGGGAAGAAAACCCACTCAAATAGAAAAAATGGGTAAACTTTGGTGCTCTCTTTCATTTAGTCTCTAAAGATGCTACTATTGTATCTTTAGTATAAAATATTCTCATGTAGAGCACACAGCATTACAGGGTATCACACAACCTCTTCAATACGGTTAAACAGCCATTAATTTAACAGCAATTAACAGTGAGGACACATGCACTGCTAAAACGTACTTCATTACTCATGTGTTCGGGAACGAGAGTTGAGATAAAGTGCAGGAGGGCAGGGCATATTTTATTTCACTCACCAGATAATCCCCGTGTGCTGGGTGATGAGGGAGTTGCCATGATCAGTTCACCTTTTTGTTGAAAAAAGGTAAATTAGTAAGCAGGGAAGTATGCATTGCCTTGTCAGGTTTTACACTAAGGCTGCCTCAGGCCACCTACCCTTCATGCGCATGCGTTCCTCTAGGTCAGAACTTCTTCCTAATCCACACAGTTTGAGCACTGAAGCAGAACCCATTTCTTCCTTAATTGATTGTAAGATTAGAAGTGTATTGCTTAAAACCCCCCAACCTTTAACAGTCCCTTAAGTGTAGGGTTAAATTATGTTTGAGTAACTGCAGTTTAGGCAAACATGGTAAGCTGGGTGCATGTTTCCAGGCTTTAGTGAACGACAGACTGAAAACCCAAGTCACCCCCAGTGAACACAGGCAAAGCTGGAAAGAGAGGAAGCAGCAAAGCACATCACAAATGCTGCTTTCTCTCCCAGCTGAAGACCTGCTTTTGAGTTTTTTATAAACTACAAAATGTGGCCAGGTATCAACTTATTTATCTGCATAAAAAGGCATGAGCAGTTAAAAAGGAGATGTCCTGCAGGATGAAATGTTCTACATTTTACAGTATCCTTTGCAAGTGATGTAAATGCTAGAGTAACAAAATAGAGTGTCTTGATTTCCAGCTGGCATGATGGCAAACATCTCTGCTTAACACAGGATATGTACAACTTTTAGGCAGGAGTTAAAGTTCAGAGACATCCCTTATGGCTACCATTGGAATAGCACACACCAGCACTTTGTATTAGATTACTTTCATTGAAAAGGTGTGGTTAGGCTTTTGACTCAGTCTGGATGGCTCTGCTCTCTGCCTACACATATTCCCCAAGAGATACACAAAAGCACCTAACAAATATTAGAGGTATTTAGGTCATATCCATTAACAAGATACATTCTGAAGCACAAGCATGCTTGTGCTTCAGTTTGCAAGAATACATTTACAAGCACAGATAGGCCAAGTTTCAGTTCTGCAGTCTGAATTGAAAAATAAGCTTTTCTCGGGGTTCATATGGAGGAAACCAATATATGTTAAACTGATTGTAAAGGACTTGCTTCCACAAGTCTTGATCACAAAGATGTGTGCCTAATACAAGATTCATTTGCAAAACCAAAGGCTAGTCAGGTAACAGCCAGTGCATCTCTACTAACTCAAGATTATAACCCCATTTACTACCTGAAAGTCTTTGCTGTAAGAAGAACATAGATATGATAGTTCTGCAGGAAAACAAACATGTCCAGCAAGGACAGGTGGATCCCCATTGCTGTCTGTGGTAACTCACTTCACCTGCCCGTTCTATCTGTCCTCCTTGGACTTCTCCCTGCTTCCCTTGCTCTAGCTGCCCTCAGTGCCATGGGCTAGTGGTGGCCTTGGCGGGGCTGGGGAATGGTTGGACCTGATCATCTTAAAGGTCTTTTCCAACCCAGCTGGTTCTGTGATTCACTGATTCGCATTCTCAGTCAGCTGCAGGTGCCAGGGGTAACTTTTACTTAAGTCTTCTTTCAGCACTTTTTTGTGCCTTTTTTCCAACCTGGAAACTTGCACATGCTTTAGTCTAGACATGAATGCACTGTCTGTTTTTGCTCCTCAGACAGCATCTTTTCACAGTAACTTCACACATTATAGCTGAAAATGGAACCTCAATGTTTACCATTGGGAGAATGGAGTAAAAAACACCACCACTTTGGCAGCCCCAAGTCTCTCCCTCCCCGGGTATTCCTTACCCAAATTCTGGTGGTGAAGAGGGCCACAGGTACAACAGCATTCCCCACCGAGGCATGTCACTGTAAGGAAGAAGATACCTTATTGCTGTGGAGCAGAGAGACTTCCTCAGCAGCTCCCAATGAGCAATCACCTATGGACATCAGCAACAAGGGGGGCTGGAATGCCTTCTCTGAGGACAGCAGTGTCCTGCTGGGAGCTGTGGTATCATAGTGAAAGGAGGAGTTTGGGGCAAACCTGCAGCCCAGAGCTGGAAGGTGCCTTGGTACCACCTTCACAGCCCAGACACCCACCTTGGCACTGAAACTGATGAAAGACAAGCTCACCTTACTCCTACCCTTCCCCTCGTGTCCTGTGCTCCCCACTGAAACAGGACAGCTGGCAACCAAGGTCTTGGTATACCAGAAAGAAGCTAAAAACAATCAGCAAAGATGCTAATTTTGTTTTCGTCAGGCTGATTTCTAGGATTTCAGAGTAAGCACATTCCATCCCAAATGTACCATCTCTGAAAGGCTGCTGAATTCCTTGTTCAAGCCTCGCTCTGTTCATCGCTCAGTACCCGGTTTGTGCCTCAAGCCCAGGCCACGTTACTACCCCTGGTTCATGAGCTCTAATACAGAATTTGTTTGAAAAGCCACAAGTTAGCAAACCACAGTTATTTGCAAGGCTGGCCCAGGGCTAGTGTCAGACATCAACACATAAGCAGCAGAGATATTTTATTTAATTAAGTCGTGCCATCTGGACCAACAAAGAAGGCACTCATATACTTCGCCTTTGCTTCCATAGTGCTCTGATCCCCTCAAAATTGTTCTAAAACCCAAATCTCCCTGGAATTTAAAGAACACTTTCAGCTGCTACTTGCATTAGACTGAAGTTCTGCTGCAACATACTCGGGATTTTTCCTATCCTAATAAAGTGAGTGACCAGAGTCAGATTTATGTGCCTTAGTTTTGTCTGAATGCTGCATCCACCATGCAGGAAATTACTAACGAGCAACTAAAAGGACTGTGCTATATATAGTACAAGTGCATACTACCACATAGCCACTGACTTCACACTGCCAAGGGTTATTTGCTGTAAAAAAACAAAGGTGGTACCAAACAGCCAGGCAAGGAGAGCTACTGCTCATGCTCTGTAGGCTTTGCAAACCTGCAGCATTACTATTGCTGCCTATAGACAGTCCCTATAAAGATCATAGAACCATAGAATAGTTTGGGTTGGAGGGAACCTCCACAGTCATCTAGTTCATCCCCCCTGCAGTGATGATCCTCTCTACTGAATCAAAGGTTTTCTAACACACCCACAGGGAACAGGAACCAGACCAAAACAATTTGTGACCGATGTGAGCTCAGGTCTGCAGAAATGAGAAGCACTTCAATGTTGGAAGCTTTCCGATTTGATTTTGGGGCTCAAATAAATAAATACAATAAACCCCTGTGTACCCCAAGGCCAGCTTTGTGCCACGGTCTGAATCCAACCACGGCATGGAACCCTGCACCTCGGCCACATGGGAAAGGGCTTGGACCATCTGAAAAATTGCAGATACCTTTAGGGAGGTAGTGCCAAACAGGATTAAAACCCTGAAGACACAACAGTCTGCTGTGTGGGCAGGAACTGAGCACTTCTGAACTGTTCAAGGTATTCGCAATTGTCCTTTACCTGGACAGTGGCATTTCCACCTTGCTTATGGGGAACTGACTGGTCCTTCTTGGTGGCGGGAGGTGTGGGCATCACCAGGCCACCGCATGTTATGACATATGATTGCAATGTGGCATAGGAATGTTTCAAATTCATTAATTCAGTAACTTACTGGAACATTTCAGTGAAGTTTAAGACCCTGAGCTGAAATGCAGGGTTGGGTCAGACACATCACTCTCTGTGCATTCCCTCAATACATGTTCTTTTATTGGAGATAAAGAAGATTTTGCTGTATGAACTGAATTAAGTAGGAGCTGTTTTGCTGAACTGAAGCCTAATCCCAAGGAAATTTCATTTTTCTCATTATATTAAACAGCATAAGGTATCATTTAGGATATCTATAATAGCATTTCAAAGTTCTAGAAGGACAGTTTGTGAAATTTTTGTGAAGTAAGAAAGTAGGAAACAGAAGCTAAGCTCAAAGTCCCAATGTGTCATTCTCAAACTGCTGGATCTGTATGAAGTGACTCAAGTCTTTGCACTCCCTAGTTACAATTTACTTCCGATTAAAGAATTCATTCTAACACACATATACTTAGTGCAAGAAAAAAGGGAGAAAAATCTCATCTCCATGTTATTAGAAACAAAACCCACCCATATATCCTGGGAAATAGCACTGCAGAGCATTTTCAAGGGAAAGGGTATTTTTACATTCCTATTTTCTAAGTTTCTGTATTTAGCAGTGATGGGCAGAAAGTCAAACATTTCCTTTTACTGCAGCAGATGCAAGCTCCTGAAACTTCTCACGCTCTTGCTACCATCTAGTATTAAGAGTAAGAGCTCTTAAGCATGGCTGAATTAGCTACATTATAGACATGAGCAACAGATAGGCACTTCAGTCAACGACTCCTTAGTACCATCAGCAATAAGACATCAGGGTTCAAGGACACCTGTAAATTAATTTCTTTAACATCAGGCGTACCCTGGGCCACAACAGGCTGCGCTTAACTATGAATGTAATATGGCACTTACTATGCATGAACAGCATTAATGGATCCAAAAGAAGCATAACAGAGGTCAATACGAAGTATTTCACTAATGTACTTGATGCTCTTTTTCTCTGCTTCTAAAAATACAAACACACTGTTTTAACATAGCTGGTTGATGTAGTAATGAACTCCGGAATATCAAGTGGTAACAAAGATACTGTACAGAACAACAAAACAGTCTGGGGAAATTAAAGTACTGGAATGTGTTTTAGCACACCAGTTGCTAAATCAAACAGCAGAGCCAGCACTGGTATAAGTAATGGGTTAAAAAAATACAGAATCACTTAAAGCAAACCATCCCAAAAGTGTTCAAAATATGGCATTTCAAGAACTGCTAATGCCATGGTAAAGCTTTCAGAAAATATTTAAGAGGATATGAATATTCTTACAGAATGTAAGATTCATTTCGGTTTGTTAAGGACTAAAAAATCAGCTTCCAACTTATCCACTCACATATAAGCTCACAGGATTGGGTCAGTGAGTTCTATGTATTACTTAAGTACACTACAAATTGGAACTACTAAGTAAGCATAGGCTTGGGGGGGAAAGATGAAATTGGGAAAAAGCCTATTTGGGTAAATAGGAACTCTCCATATTTACACATGACATGACTAGCAATGAAATCAAAGCAGTCCTTCTTATATCACAAAGAATTCATATAGATGAAAAAGGCATTTATTGGATATGCAAGGCTCACAAATTGGAGAAACCTTTAAAGTACCTAATACGAAGAACAGGGTTCATGATAATGGGATAGAAGGAGCTCAATTTTCTCAACTAAAAAGAAAGAATTTTGAAGACCTTAAATGCACTTTGAAGGTACTGTCCCGAAGAGCTCACTGATGTAGGATGTAGTCCTTTCTTCAGTACAGCATCACGGACTCAGGAGCTGGTCAGCTGTAAGATTCTCCATTACAGACACAGAAGATAAAGCAGACAAGGAGCAATGGCCAGAAACTAGATGGATATTTTTTGGCAACAATGCAGGAAAACATTTTGAGAAAGGACAACTGGATAGTGAACAGAGATGGGGAAAGGGCTGTTATGCTAACAACACATGAGTAAAGGCACTGAAGGGTCATTAGTGACACTGAAAGGCGTAAGTGAAAAATTCTCCCCAATTAGAAGCATTTTACCTCTTTTGTACAACTGTGTTGTAGAAGTACGACTAAACTATGTGCTATATGGACCATCTATCCTTTGAGCTGCAGCATGTCAGAACTTTGTTCAATTTATAAAGAATTTGGGAAGTAGTGGGAATTATTGACATCAGAATGGCAATTTCATCAAAGCGTTCAAATTCTGACTAGCTAGACATCCAAAGAAGAGCTGAAGTAAGCATGTAGAAATTGAAGATAAAGATCAGATTATACACTTGAAGCATACTGAGCTGAAAAACGGGTTGGGCAAGCGTAGCCTGAAGTCCACACTATTTGAATTGAGCATGTTCTTAAATCCAGTAGGATTGTAAAATGTGCCTTAGATGCATTACTGATCAGGGTTAACATGTTTTACAGCATAAAATCAATAGCTTCACAAAGGTTCAGTCTTTCTGCCTCTCTTTGACTTTTTTGGCACCTTTCTTGACTGCTTTCTTTGGGCTCTGTCATGGTATTCACACACATGTTGAACTTGCCTTCATTCTTAGGTTTTATCTATTTCAGTTGGAGGACGTATTGGGTGAGTAGGGAACATTAAATGCAGTCCATAACAAATGAGATTTCAATCAAACATGAAGAACCATTTTCTCACTGCTTAAAAGGTCTTGGCAAGGACGCCACAATTCTACGGCCCTTGTCAAAGCAGCTTGTGCCAAAATTCATAGTTCCTATATTTACTGCTCTAGAAGGGAAATTTTGAGGCTTTATCTTCCTGAAACAGATAAATAGTGAAAAAGGAGGGAACACTATGAAGAAGTTACTGCTGTTATGCATCTTTATGCAATAAAATATGCACAAAAGTTTGCAGATGGCAGTCAAGCTGAAAGCTCAACATCAATTCTTTATCCTCCAGAGGTAATATTAAAGAAAGTCACTTCATAAACTTTTGAGACTGTGACAACTGACTGAGAGCAGTTAAAGATCAACTTGGTTTTTCTTCCTGCCTATAAATTCTCCAGTGCTTAACATTTGCTATGATGAGGAGTATCTCAAATAAGCTTTTATGAAGAAAATAAAATGACCCTCTTGGAAACCTATATTTTGGGTTCTTATTTTTGTTGGTTGAATTTTAATCTAAGTGCTTTTAAATTTCAGAAAGTTATTTAAAGTCACTGAGGAAGTGTTCCTGCACTGCCTTGCTTCCACACTGCATACACAGACATACGGATATGTACCCATGGCTCTGGGTATATTTACATGCTATGTCCAGATTAGCCAAGTATGTATGCATGTGTGTACATAGATATTTAAGATACCTGTAAACACAGTGCCTCTTCACTTCCTTCAACACCTCATGGTGACATGAGCTGAGCGAGATTACAGCCCAATGACTTCTATCAGGTGGCAGGACTGTAGAAAGCTTCTATTCTGTTGCATGGTCTGAAACCAGAATGCAGGGTTAAATGTGCCAAAGGTGAAGAATTACTGTTTAATGCTATTTATTTCCACCAGAATTATGTCAGCCAGCCTTTAAAGCTATCTTTTCCTACATCCTCCTGCAGTTTCACCTGACTGGATTAATCTATTTTCCACATGATGGTATGAAACAGCTCTGTGACCAAGTGACAAAGAAACCCCAAATAGAATATGAAATTAAATATAAATGATTTGAAAGTATGTTACAGAAAAAAAACACATAATTCTATCAACGAAAAGAGTCGACCGTCAAAAATTCAATGCACAAAGTACATATGAAATATACAATCTGGGTTTTTTTCATGTTTGAAAAATGATATTAATCCTTTTAGTGAATTTTTTTTACGTGTGGAGTACATTAGTCTGGATTAAGGGATGGTGTTTATCATACTTTGTATTGTGGTTTCAGGAAATAGTCTGGCAACGCTAGGGCTCTACAAATGGATTTAAAATTAATCAACATCTATTTATGAGAAAGTTTAAACCATTATTAATACACTGTAAATACAGATCTCCTTAGAGCTGACCCCAAGTGTCTACCATCTGCTCAGCTGTTGTAATCACATTTTTAAAGAGCATGGTCATACATAATGATTCTACTCAGGAAAGAGCATCCTTAAGTACATCAGTAACATTCTAAATTCCACTTGTGTAATGCAATAATTTCCTACTGCCCTTTACTAAGGAAAAAAGCATATGGTGGTAACTAAAAGGAAATCAAGCAATCCTTAATTTGTTCTCAGTGCTGCAGGGCCGATGAAGGACTTTTATTTGTTTTTAGAAAAAGCAATCAAAAGACTATAGCTCTCATTATTATTATTCTTCTCACCAACCTAACTAAAGAAATCACGATGTTAATATAGGCATAGATAATATTAACCCCAAATGCAAACATTGTGGTTACTTCAGATGTATTATATGCAGGAATTAAAGCAAAGGTTTAACAAAGCCAGCTGAACCAAACAGTTTAATTTGAAGTAGTCCACAAAATCCTTTCTAATCCTGACAAAACCATTCCAAGTTAATAAGCCAGGTACAAAGCATTGATTTACAAGTAGCCTATTGGAAATAGGGACAAAACTTCCATTCTTGCATTATTTACACACCCAGGATAGGCAACGCTATCCATTTAATACATTTCAATACTTCTTTTTATGAGACAAGTGGGAGAAAGAGGGGGAGGAAGAACATGCCCCAGATCAGCCTCCTGTTTGCATGGCCCTTGTCAGTGCACAAACCAGTGCAGGGGCCATCACAACATGCTTTCAAACAGAGCTTCACACCCTACCTGCTTGCCCCACCAACCTGCCCCTTCCCTATCTCCAACAGCTTCTGGGCTTCTGCAGGAAAACCAAAGAATCACCATTTCACATGAAACCATCTCCATGGCATCCCCTCCTGCATGCACCCCTCCGCAATAAACCCCTCCTGAAGCTACTGAAGCGAAGAAAGCTCACCTCTCTGCAGGCATAGGAAAGACACAACCTTCAAAGGCAACCTTCAAACATACTTTTCCCCGAGTTTTTCCAGCTAAATCATAGTCAAGGTAAGGCTTTAATGCCCAAACAACATAAATCACTGACAATAGTTTCAATATCGATTCACTGGTTGTTCATTTGAACAACAAGAACCACCAATGAGGAAGTTGTTGTCTTCTTTCTGTTTTGACAGTGTTTTCTACATAAGGTTCATGGTGCACAGCCAAGACTGCATTAACATAAGTCAATCATTTAAATCATTTTTCCTGTGAAATGAACAGCAAATCCAACCAAGACATATACTGGATGCTATTGTAAAGGGTCCATCTTCTCTTCCCTGGTGGAATTGCATAATTCATTCACAGACTTTTTGTATGGACCAGATTGTTGGAAAATGTGAACTTTATTGGCTAAATGGCATTCCAGTGATTTATTCTGGATGAAACCTTGGGGTTTTGGGAGATCTGCAACTTTGGAGGAGATTGTTACAGTGTCTGTAGCACTGGGCTATCATTCTGGGAGTATGTTAAAAAAAAACCAACAACAAATATAGGGAGAACTTCTCTCTCCCACCTCTGTCTCAAAAACCTTCTGTATAGGCATATCTGCTTTTTTTCCTTTTAAGTGGGGAAATGAAGTTTCTTGATTCTGGACCTGGAATTATGCACCAGAACCTAACACAGAATCATAGAAACTCCTTCTCTGGTCCAGCTACAATTTTGGGGCTGGTTGAGGCCCTCACAGGCTGTTGAGTTCCATGGAGCTTGTCTACAGCAGGAACCAACGTTCCATGGTATTCCCATTGCTGTTCAACAGTCTTATGGGTAAATGGAGTGGACTACAATTAAATCAATTGAGATTTAATGTGTTAAACATTTTTTAAATGCTACTAGAATTAAACGTCTCTATAATTCTCCCAATTAAAAAAAAAACCCTGGAGTTTCAATGATTTAACCAAGTCATAAAAACACACAGGGTTTTTCATCTTCAAGTCACAAGCTCAAATCTATCATCAGCCAGAGGTATGAGAAAATCATTCTCCTGGGATGCTATTATTAGAGTCCAATATGACATAGTTTATTGCCATTGCATCTCTGCAGTTTGTTAAGCTTGCTTCAAATGGGCTGGACTAACCATGATGCTGGGTATGGCAGGCTTGATTTCACATGTCCAAATGCACTATTCCCCCTCCATGATCTCCCAGAGAACACAGAAATGACATTTTACAGACTATGAGACTGCCCAGTGAACCCGTCACTGCATGGACAACTGACTTCAGTAAAGGCATCTGTGACCATACAAGACACCAATGCAACCTAAAAATCACTGTTTTGAAATGACTTACAAAAATCATTGCAAACATGACTAAAAACCATTGTTTTGACTAGATGACCTTTGAAGGTCCCTTCCAACCCAAAATATTTTATGATTTATGATTTTATGAACTGAACATCTTGAAAGCATGGGAGGATATTTAACATCACATTCATTTCAGTCACTCAGGTCCATTATTATTTTACCCTGTGAAGGATTTTTAGTCATATAAAATTAATGCTATCTGCAATGACAGGGTTTGGGTTACTGTTTTGTAGCTTAGCCTTATTCCTGGGAATTCAACTGGCAGGGAAAACAGATGAGGATGGACATAACTTGAGCAAAGCCCTCTGAAATGCTACCAGCAGGCTACGATTATGCTGTTACTGCAGCTGACGACTCCAGTAATGGCTAGAGCAGCCCTTTACTTCCCAGGTTACTTCCAGAACAGTAATCAAGGACTCATTTTCAGCCATGAAGGAAATCCAAATGAATTACTCTTTCACAATGGGCACAGATTTATGTCTGTGGAATCTGATGAATTTCCAAGTGAGGGAATTATTAGTTACAGACGTTCTCCTGTCTATTAGCATCAAGGCAATAGATGAGGGATATGCTTTAGCAAAACTCTGAAAGCTCCTTTGCATGCTGTTGTCCTACAAAGCAAGCTGTGGCAGCGATTTGTTGGCTGTTCTTTGCCAGGAAATTGCTGGGCAGTCAAATCCAGATGTCTCCAAAAATGCTGCAAGGAAAAACTCTACAGACAAAGCTTTGGTCATCTAGAAACCTGCCAGGGCAGGTAAAACTCAAGGGATAAAATGTGCAAGATGACGTTGATAAAAAAAGAGAAGAACAATGCAGGTTGATGCAGAGCATGGGTGATGCTGTTGTGCGATATTACCTTGTGTCCTTACAATTCTGTGCTTACTAAAATACAGGTTTTTCAGAGAGGACACATGAGGTTTGTCACTTGTCCACTCAAAGGCCATGTTTGCAGCTCTCAGCTGAATTTGGCAATGCCAGTTATTGGTTTGTATGTGCTTTGGCAGTTGAATGAAAATGTGAGATGCTTCTATGCCATCTGTATCACTGCAGCCATATGCTAATGCACAAATTCTATAAAAGCATAAGAACCCAGCTGCTTTCCTCTACATTGCTGTTGCTAGCACTACACTGAAACACCTGGAGAGCATTCAATTGCAAAGGTGCCAGTTTTGCACCAAAAGAACCAGAACTGCTCTGCAGACCGAAAAACTGTGCTCGTGTTCTGACACAATGTACAGGAAAGATTTCATCTAATGAACACATTCAATTAAAACTTGTGGCCATCAGATTAACTTCTTGGATTCATAAATGTGACTAATCAAGTTAATATATTAGTAATAATTGCAATGCATTTATATATTCAGAATTAATTTAACTGCATTAAACACATTGCAATTTAGTATTAAAAATGAAATACAAGCATGCTGTTCCAGGCGTGCTTATGCATGCTGTTTTTCAAGCAGGACCTTCGTGCTCACACGAGCATTCTCAATTTAGTGCACATTACAAATGAAGCTGTTCAATGTCATTTCATGCTTTGGGTTGAATGCGGTGTAATGCTTACCTATAATAAAACTTAGAAGAAATGTAGGATTGTTAATCAGAGATTAAGATTTAAATCTATTGGAATGTGCAAAAGGCCTTTCCTCTTGAGCTGTTTCTAGAAAAAGATCATAAGCCTTGCCTCAAACTACACATAATTTGCTTTGGAATAGCCAAATTCTATTTCTTAGCAAATAATGCCAAAGGAATGTACATAATTTGGCTTTCATAAGAACAATGCCCGTTATGAAAGAAATAAGCCAAAGAAATCTGAGATTTACACCTGCATTTGCTCGCCAGCTCCTGTTTGTTAGCAGACCTGTGTCAGACACCGTGGGTCTGTGGTGGTGTGACTCTGTCCAAAAGCAGTTAACAGAACCTCTGTCAGAGCAACAAAGCAAAGCAAAGATCAGCTGCTTGGGCTGCATTGCCTCTGCCAAAGACATCAGCTTTCCAGCCATCTTTCAGCATCGTGTTGGCATTGACACCATCGCAAGCTTTTCCCCTTACACGGAGCCTGCTCAGAAGCTCTGTTTTTCCTTTCCCTTTGGAGGACAGCAGCTAGTTCTCTACAACAGAATCCAATGAAAATCCCAGGGATGAGCTTAGGTATCCAATTTCTTTAATTGATTTTATTAGATTAGTTGCTAAACCCACAGTTAGTTTTCAACATGTGCAAGTGTAAAATCAGCAGTTCAGATTCTGAGATTGCCAGATTCTTTTTGTTTTACCTCTGTCGAGACCTGCTGTTATCTGTCACTTGATAGTGAAGGAAGGTTCTCTATTCCCACTACAGACATCTACTATCTTCACTTGCATGCCTAATCCCAGCTAGGTATGAAATGAGGGCACAGAACAACCTGCACTGGTATCAGGTGCACAGTTAGTAGCTGTAACCTAAAAGGAAAAGGAACAACAACAACCAAAGAACTGTTGAACATCTTCCAGGATAATTTTTTGTCACACCAAGGAAGGTGCAGATCTCATTTTAGCACTGAGAAATGAAGCTCACTCTGTGGAGACAACACAAACTACCTCTTCTCACACTGTTTCAAGCAATGGGCATGTCCTAGTGGACAAAAAGGTCACTGCTGCTTGCAATAAACACATGAATCTATGTTAGACACAACTTCTTGTAAGAGCAAGTGTTAAGGAATGGTAACTCCAGAATGCCCCTATGGTGACATCAGCTGCGTGACAACAGCCAATAGCAGCTGAGATAACATCATAGGAACAATGTAATTGAAATTAAAATATAGGTGCCAGCTTTTCAGCTGTGACCCACAGAAGAACTTCCAGGATCACGAGTGTGAAATCAGGTCCTTCAGAAGCCTCTCCTTTACTCACCTTTATTTGCCCAGGACTGCACTGAACAGTCATGGAGGACTGAGAGTCAATGGTGCAGAAAGCACTCGGGGATTTATTTTGTAAAACAATCTTCTCAACAGTGTTTTGAAACCACAGTTGGAACTCAGCAGAAATTAAATGGGACTGAAGTTAGGAAGCACCAACTGATAAAAACGGCCTATAGTGACTTTAAAATGTCTCTGTCACACGTTGATTCAGACTTATTTACTTTTCTGAAATGCTTTTAAGCATAATATTCAATATCTCACTATATTTCAATCTTCCTTTCTTAAAAGAATCATTTATCCATCTGATTTCGGCATTTACGCGCATGATTTATCATGCTCTGCAGAGATGAAAGTATCCCACATCTCTTTTCTGTATCAGATGTACTTGGTTCCACTAATCACTATTTCAGGCTAGCAACCTTTTCACGTTCATTTTGACCTGTTGAACCAGATATTTGTTTACCAAATACCATGCAGAAGCTGTTAATACGTAAGAAGAAGATATTTTTTGTGCATATAAAGAGCAAGAATTTAACGTTTCATTTGCAATTGTTTCTCAAAATATTACCTGAAAAGAAACTGTACCTACCTGCAGGTTTAGAATGAGAAAGGAAACTGTGTGAGAAGTAAATGAATGTTAAACTGACCTGCCATTAATATTTATTACAGTTTTACATGGGCGTTCACAAAAAATACTATCTGGATACATTATTGCTTGTGGCAGATGTATGATGTTTGTGTGTTTGTGATGACATACACTATTGGCATTAGATATAGAAGGGGCTGAGGGGGTTAATGTGTTCCTTCTTTCCTTCAGGAGGCTTGGGTTCAAATTCAGTTCAAGTCACAAGTGAAAATGAGTTTGGTGGTCTCGAAGCAAAACACATTTGTCCGTATGCTACAAAACCACGGAGTAACTTGGCACCCGTCTGCTCCATTGACTGTTCTTGCTCCGGGGAGCAGAGCGGAGCTGGCTGGAATGCTGCAGGTCAGCAGTGCCATGTGCCCATGGGACGATGTGGGAAAACATCAGTGTTTCACCAGTGAACCTCACAGAGGTACCAAGCACCTCACCCCCTGCACCGTGATTCTCTACCCCACTGATCAGCAAGACGACACATCCCCTTTTTACAGGTGAAGTACAGAAGAGGTTTCCTTGCAGTATTCCACTGACTTTGAGAGGACTTTGGAAACGTTTGGGCCGCTGAAATGTGCATTTTTGTCAGGATATCATAGAAAAGGAATTTTAAAAATGTCAAACCGGAAGGTGAGGCTCTGACTGCAGAGGTTTCATTGGAGCTGTCTCATTCATTTCAGTGAGCTCAGAATTTCATTGGAGTGATTTTATTCTGCCACATTTTCTATGCAGTCTTTATCACTCCTGTTTGACGCAAGATATAACAAAGGAAGAGGAAAACAGTCATTTTTCATCAAAAAATGTTCCAAGGAACAGATGTAGAGTGTATAAAAAATAAGAATTATCGTAAAAATATGAAGTTATATTCTCATTGAAATCCATTTCTCTCAAAGTCCCAATACCCAACTTCAGTACTGAGTAACTGCACAAGAGTAAACATTTCTGCTTTGTCACACACTGCTTGCATCTGAACTAGCAGATGATATCAAATGAAATTACCAGAAAGCAATTCCTCCTCTTGGAATTCAGTGATTTCTTGATATTATTAAAAGACACTATGGAAAGGTCAAACAACAGAGCATCACCGAGGTTTGTCTTTCATATTTCATTGCTGAAACCTCTGCTCTCAGACAGAGCACAGAGGGGCAAGGGAGACATTTGTCTTCCCTGAAGAACAAATACAGCCTCCTGTGGTGCATTTACAACATGCATAAGCAAGTGACCAAAAAGACAGAATTCCTCAGGCTTTCTGCCCCTTCCCCACTCTTCATTCTTGCTCCCCAGTATCAGAATGATTCAAAACTGGAAAAACAAGCCAAGCAATTAAAGGTTCTTTGGTGATGCTTTTTGATGACTAGTACAACCGACATAAGGAGTGCTTATACAGCACGATGCTTTCCACTTGTGTAGGCGATGGTTGGCTACTCTCACCTGCCTCCTTCCCTTTTAAATATTTGCTTCTGCAAATATTTGGACATTTGGATCTAACTCCCCAAAAAGGTGCAAGAAAGTGAGGCTTTCAGGTGGAATGTGGTGGAGAAACTCCATCAGAAACTACAGTTTATTAATAGTGAGAGAAACATGATGCTTGTTTTATTAAAGCTAACTCTCACCTTACCTGGACCACAGAGATCTCAGCAACGTTTGCCTGCTCCATCATCAAAAAACCTGTGCCTATGTTTCTTCAGGTTATGGGCACTGGCTTTATGCAAAGGTAAAAGAGAGGGATATTACAGCTTGTGTTTTAAAACCAAATATAAACCAAGGAGAATAAGAAAGCTTTTGGTATCTTTCCTTATCCCAAAACCAATTATGGAATTTGCTATGAGCTTTCATCTTGGTGGTTTTGAGCATTTAGCATGGAAGCTTACATTTAAATACGCCAGAGTGTATAAATAATGAGTTTATTGCAAAACAATATAAAGAACCTGAAAGCCAGCCTTAAGTGAAGAAGTGAAATCCTAGATTTTATTCCAGTTCTGATGTTTCCATTAGCTATTTGGACTCTCTGAAGGTACGTTTTAGTTGAGGAAGATCTCAGGTAAATAGATTAAAATACTAAACCATTGCTACTAGCTTCAGTTTTTAGGACTCGGCCAACAAGATTCTGTCAGATATCAGCAGAAAAGTGTGTACGGTTGCCTGCAAAATGTGGTGAGACATGAAAGTAATGTGGAGCGCATAAAGCAGTAAGAAAATCTGTCGTTTCCAGGGAGAGACTTGGATGCTGCCTCGCTCTACACACTATAATTTGGGGGAAAGTATTTTTTTGTAACTGATGGGAAGTCAGTAGTTACAGTTACTGCTCACTGTTGACATTAGGTGACTGTTCCTATGCCCAGAATACCACCTACCTCAGCTAAATGGTATCTTTATGAAATCAACAGAATGCGGTTACAACATGGCTATAAGAAAAAATATTAACGTCAAATTTTGGATTATAATTGGAAAACTGACCTTTGGAAAATATGTTACCACTGCAGCCCTGACCTGTAAAATGACAACTTTAAGATCTGGAAGAATGACTGCATTATGCTGTTTAGAAAACACAGCAAAATCAAACTAACTCTACTCTTTATGCTTCGCTAGAATTCTAAATTAACGAAACGCTGAAGCTTTCCACGGCCCTTCCTCCTGTGAAGTAATTCACATTCTTTGCTCTCCTCCAACTTGTTGGAAGTGTCTGTCAAACACTTTAAGCTAGTTTCACTAAACTAGATTTTTCCTCGTCATTATATGGGCAACCTCCGTAGGCAATTGTAACAGGGATTGTAAATAAGGTTTCCCTAGCAACGTCTCATGGCAATATCACTTAACAGCATATGAAGAAATCTTTCTGGTGGTTTGTGAAAGAGCGGTATTTGATTGAAAGACCTGGAATGAAAATAAAATGCATCACAGAAGAAAATTTGGAGAAGCATCTACAAGCCTCACTTTGGTATCTTACAGTTTCTCTTGGTCACAGTACCTTTGAGGCCTTTGCCTGTTCCACATGCATTTTTAGTTGCTTTTGGTGCATTGCTATCATCCTCAGGTCAGTGTTTATAAATGTATATTACTGTATGCATATATATCTGTATTAACATTTATTAACCATTAGGCTAGCCTTATATCATTAAGCTGAATGGCACTTTTCCAATAGAAACTCAAAGATGCATGGAAAAAGATCAACCCGACAGTATATTTCTTTATGGGCTAATCACAAATATTCAATATCTGAGGTTTTTTCTGGGATGTGAATGCTCAGTTAGAGATTGTAAAAATCCCATTTCCACACAAAACTTTTGATCAGTAAATTAGTAAACAAACTTCTGTATATAGAAGTACAACCGTGGCAATTGTGTTTAATCTGTCTGTGCTAAATTACCACCAAGTGGAAAATGTAGAACTCAAAGCACCAAGCCTAATATTTATTTCTAAGAGAACACTTGGTTAGTCACAGTATAGAAAAAAAAACAAGTGAATTAGAATACTGCATCTTCCCCAGTTCGTTAGTGATCGGTGATTGAAAACTAAACCCCAGAGGAAGGGGAGAATCACATGCATTAACAGCATTGGTAAAATCTAACTCTAACACCAATCTGGAACACCTTAATGGGGAAATATCCTCCTGGTAGTGTCAAAGGAGGTGGCAAAACCTTTCCAAACTTTGGCAGAAACAAGAGTTTGTGCCAAAAATGCAATTAAAAACCTCCAGGATTCTGTGGGGGGGTGGAATCATCCTTATTTAAATACTATTTTTGTTTCAACACAACATCTTGAGATGAAGCGTATTTCATTTAAGATTAAAACCGAAATATTTCAAAATACTCAGATTAGATGCATTTATGGGTTTTTTTTACCAACCATTCTGGATCGATTTGTTTCAGGTTTTTGAGTTTTGATTTTAATTTTGCTGAGAAAACCAAACAGGTTCCATTTTAGAGGCATTCATAATGATCCAACTCAGGCCAAAATGTTTGGGCTTGGCCAGAGAAATTGAAGGAATAAAGTGTTCACACATCTGTGTTTTAGATACACCTGGAGTAAAATAATAAGTCTGAGTTAAGACTCACTCATAGAATGATGAGTGAGGATCCTACAGCATTTTTTTTCACCTTCTTTTTGACAACTATGTAATAAAGCATAGAAATTAGTGCTTCCTGATGCATGGCAAGCTTCATGAGCAAACCCTCTAGGGTTTGCTATACATAGTAAAGGTAATCCATTGAAAAAAAAACACATTTCTGGTATCCTAGGAGAAACAATACAATGACAAAACAGGTTATTTCTCACAATTTTACGTTCATCATTACTGTTCAGTTCAGAACACTTCTATGCTCTATCATCCATCCCCTGGGGGGTTTGTCTTGCATTTCACTACCAAGCAACCTCCATTCTGGTCACCTACAGAACAATCTCTCTTTGCTTCCCATCTTAGCAGAGCAGCTATTTCTCCCTTTCCTTTAATTAAAACCCCCATGTCAGTAGCATGTATTAAATCAAGTTCCATTACAAGCCCAGCTTTCAAAAGCACATTTTTTTAAGCAGCTCATATTTTGTCAAGCCTAATTGCTTTAGTTCTAGGCAATATTACTTGCAGAGCAGCCAGTAATAACCTTTAGTCCTGGCAAATTTTCTCTCTACAAGAACTCAATCACATAACATAAACAGCTATAAAAGGAGGCTTTTTAAAGCTTTATTCATAATGTGTAGCACATGCATGTGGCAATGTGTATCAGATCACAACAGTGAATGAAATAGGAGATTTATCCATGATGTAAGTTATGCCAACATATAGTAAGTTGAGAGCATTAATTTGAATTTAGTTAAATTAGAAAGGAGAGGAGGAAAACTACATGCTGCTTTATTAATACAGGCATTCCCAATTTAACATTAAAAATTGTTTCTCGATTCCTAAATGTATTTTGTAGGGGACCAGTGCTTGATGGCACAACTCAGTGTGGAAAAGGCACATCAAGCTATTGGCAGAAGAGAATCAAGGTAGTCCATATGGAGAAATGCACACTCAGGATTCATGGTAAGAAAGGGAGATTGAACCTTTGCAATGGTATGGTGGTGAAAAGAAAGCTGGAAAGACTGAAAAATTAGAAGAATGAGAACTTAGGATGGTCCCCAGGTTGGCATATGCCCCGCTAGAGCCCAGGCCTCAGACACATACCTGAGAGCATTCCCAAGATCCACAGGCAATGGAAAAGCCACATGTTGGCCATCCTGGACTGGCTGTGGATCCCACAGTGCAGTCTGGATTATTCTCAAAAGCCCATGTGTAATTTATGGGGTGTATTTACGAAACTTCTTTAGCTTAAGCCACTGAATTTGTTAATCCCCAGAGATGAGGATACAGTCTTCAATACAGCAAATATACTGCAAGGATTTAATACCAACTTATTTAACACTTAATCTAGGATATTTTAAGCCAATCTATTAGAGGAATATGCCTCGTAGACAGTTTTCAGCCTAACTGGTTGTCAGTAAGAAAGCCAGTCCTCTCAAACCCTCCTCCACCAGACTGTCCTCTCCTAAAGGATGGCACAGTAACAGAGGGTGTATTTATTCCGTTCTGTTATTTTGCTGCTTTTAGCTTTATTCAGAAATGAGTTACAAAAAGGAGAGAACCAGAGCTGAATAATCTGAAACATCACAGTAGACGAGGATATTATTTTGAGAACAGCAAGGTAAATACGAAACAAAAATGTATTTTCTATTTAAACAGAAAAGGCTGATAAAGAGTGACTCTTTTGTAGTTCCATATAGGACAACTCACAAAGGATTAATATAAAATAAAGAACGTGAAAAGCGGTGATAGAACTTTCTTTCTGATTTATAAACTTCTCAAAATAAATAACACACCGTTAACTCATAAAGGCTTAAGAGGTACCCAACATGAAAAACTGCATCACAATTTTGAATAGGAAAAGGCCAAGATTCCCAAGAAACAGGATCTTCTGTAGAACCTTTACTTATTTCACCAATAAGTTTGCATAGT
Organism: Forpus xanthops; assembly: GCA_032466535.1. Lineage (NCBI taxonomy): Eukaryota > Metazoa > Chordata > Aves > Psittaciformes > Psittacidae > Forpus > Forpus xanthops. The sequence continues at coordinate 5,275 of JASSUY010031722.1, read as the reverse complement.
TCAGGCCAAGTTTTTCTAAAAGGTAATACAATCCTTTTTCAAAGGATCCATTGCCAAGTGCAATTATTTGTGAGCATTTGAGAAGTTCATAGAAACATTATGCATACAAATTCAATTTGAGAAGTTTTAGGAAGTCCAAATTCATTAGGGAAGGCTGATTGCAACTGAAAAGCAATTTGTGACTATGTCCAGCCCATTTATGAATGTTTTGCAATCCCTGGAACAAAATGTTTGCTTTAGTAGTTACAAAACCTGATCAGCTCTCAGAACCTTGGTTTTTTGTATAAATACTGTACAATTACTTACATAGAGAAAAAACGTTACTATATAACTGAAAAATTATATATGAAATACGGCTTTGCCATTATTCCTAATACTGAAAAAGTTAATAGTACCTCATTTTGTTAGTGCCTTATGAAGAACTGGATGGATGAAGAAAGCACACACTAAAAAACCTAACTTGCAGCATGTCAAAGCCTTAAAAGTAATGATCTGTGCATATCTTTGCTGGATAATGAATTAATTTGATTAGAAGTGGTTAACATCAATATGTTAGGTTAAAACAATTTTTCTTCTAAACTGGATCAAACCCACAAAGCCCTCCCATCCAACCTTGAGCTGCTTCAGTAGACTTCCCCCTCAGTTCCTAACCTGAATGCAAAACCAGTCAATTAGGACAACCACTTGTGACAGAGCTACAAGTGCAATCTGATAATTTCATTATCACTGGACTATTCAAATGTGGAAATGCACAAGGAAGATCATTAATACAAGTATCAGACAATTACAAACACTGGCTTCGAAGAGAAATCCCAGAATCCCAGACAGGTTTGTGTTGGAAGGGGCCTTAAAGGTCACCCATTTCCACCCCCCTGCTATGGTCAGGGACACCTTCCACTAGACCAAGTTGCTTCGAGCCCCATCCCACCTGGCCTTGAGCACTGCAGGGATGGGGCAGCCACAGCTTCTCTGGGCACCCTGTGCCAGCGCTCAGCACCCTCACAGGGAACAGCTTCTACCCAAGACCTCAGCTCAGTCTCCCTTCTGTTAGGTTAAAGCCCATTAAACGAGTTGGAAAGACACAAACCAGCTACAGCACAGCCCTTTGAAAAGATTTTTTTTCCAAATCAACGTTTTCAACCTGGAGATGCTGTGCATATGGAACAGTGCCATGAAGAAAAGGGTTCAAAATGTAAGAAACAAGTTATTTTCTTTAGGAAATCTTCCTGAAGGAGTTGCCATAGAGAGGGAGTTCATTAAATTTTGTATTTCTAGTAGGGACTTCATGACTGTTATTTTATTTCTAATAATTTCTGGTTTAGAAAGCCACACAAAATGTCATTTAAAGGTGTATACACAACTAAATATTAATACAGTTCTGTTAAAATACAATATTCCCTTAACATGTAGCTTTATATTACCTAACTATACTCATGTCCTGAAGAGGAATGTCAATAGACGTAGGATTAGTTTGCATACCAGATAACAGAACCCAACAGATTTCAGAACCATAAAAAAAGCTCGATCTATTCGTGTTATTTACATTGCATACTGGCTTAACCTGTAATTACAGAGGAGTTTTCTTTAGCAGAGACCACAGCAAGCAGAAACCACACTGAGTTGTGCCAAGAAAACTGCTGCCTGCTCCAGTTAATTACTAAATGTGTTTTACTGACACAATTTTATCTTTAAGACCAATTTTCACATTAGCAACTTGTCCTTTTTCTGATACATCGCCTGTGTTACCCTCCTGATACATGCCCTAAGTACCTAACAAAGACATGCACAAGGGAGGTGAAAGCAGAAGTCCTATCATTTCTGACTTTCTTAGTCCAGCATTCCTAACTCGTAGGTCCTTCCTCACAAAGCCTGAAAGCCAACTGAATATGATGTGCTGGAGATGGAGCAGATTGTCACAGATTCACGGCAGGTTTGGAGTTTGGAGTATGATACTGGCGCTGAGTGGGGTATGACCACTTTTCAAGTGTATTTTACATTTCTCCATAAATGCTGAGGGCGGTATCCCCATTTGCTAGAAAATGTAGCTTCATTCTCTCAGTTAACAACAGCTGAACAATTCCAACCCTATGGACTACCTATTTATTTATTATGCATTTTAGAGTCAGAGATGGCCTACATTATTTGCACATATGATACAAAAAGCTCCAGGAAAACTTGATATAAAACCAAAGGGTGATACATTGCATGACATAAGTCACTTTTAGCCATCCAGCTCCTAAAGGAATCTTGAAAAACCTCCTCTTCGTATTCAGTTCATCTGCACATTTAAAAAGTAAAATAACGCCTATTTAAAATGGGTGGGAAAAATGAGAGTACATCAGCTAACAAAACCCAGGCACATGAGTATTTTCATATCATCATAAATCGGTCTGGTTCCTCAGAGCTGTCAAGGACTGAGATCTCAACTGGTCCAAGCGTTTCACTACTAACTCCAGCATCAACATAAAAGACTGAATCAGACACATCATTTTATGTTCATGATTCACATGTGGCACTTTTGCTATATTCTAACGTAATAAAGGATGCAAAATGTCACAATCCACACATACATGGCAACCAAATTAATTCCTCTCCCTTCCTTCCCCTCACTAGAGCCTTCACTGCTCAGATTTTACATGATTTCTCAATTTTCTTTAACTTGATCTCTTCTTTACTGCACTACTGCATCCAAAAATCAGAAACACATTTTTCTATCTTGTCACGTGGTTAGAATTCAAGAAATTAGACTGGATTACCAGTGTCTCCTGAATTTTCACAATGGACCATTTACTGTTGTTGATAGTTCTGGTTATTAACAGGAACATCAAAGGTGTCACAATTAGAGGCATTACTCAGAATCTTGCATCATGTTCTCAAAGCCCAGTTGCTATTCAATCAAAAACCAATAGCAATTAAAAGAAGTTCGCAAGTTAAGAATTAATAGAATAAGTCACCATCACTTTTTTCAGTCGACCATTACCAATGCTAGGAGCTCCTCATCTTACAAAGCATCTGTATTGTCCATTCTTGTCACTAGGCTTGCTCTTGAACTGGTTACTCCAGTTACTCTGGCCTGGGTTAAGTGCCCTGTAAAACCAGAGGCAGCCCTGCAAGGACCTGAGCATCAAGCCCTAGGACTGCTGAGTCCATGATTTATCCCATGTAAAACCTATTCCAAGATTTTCAGGTAGAGATCATCAATGAAGTTGATGAATAGCCAAGAAAGATTGGACTCAACCAAGTGCTTTCATGATTTTTTTCTAGCAACTGGATTTCTAATAATGAAGCAGCATGTGAAACAAGAAAAGCAAAGCTAAGAGCAAAAAGAGACACAAAAGAAGAACCTGAAGATGTTGCAATTAGCTAGAGATCAACCCAGAAAGCAAGAAAAATGCATGAGCAGACCCTAAAGATATTCCAATAGTGCAAAACTGTAACTCGGATCCACATATGAATGCTAAAATACTGCAGAATATGGAAGTGCTTGGATCTGGAAACATAATCCTGTTTTCCTATTTTCTATTTCATAATGCAACAGAAAAGGGCCAGTTATTTTGTGCAATGGCATAAAATACTGTGCATAGAGCACAGCAAAGCGTGTGTGTGTAAGCGCATGTTTAAATCCTACACTGTTGCAGGATTTTACAAGGACATTAAAATCATTTGCTGCATTATGGCTGAGATTAGGCATGATTCCTACAGCCGAATCCTGTGTTATCCTGTTTCTCAAACTCAGATCTATTTTTGATTTAGTTTTCTAAAGTTAACAGATTATTTCTATGGGCTAAGGCAAACACCTCCTTGCAAGTTCCAAATCTCAACCTGTAAACTCTTGCAGGCACATGAACCACACTTCAAATGCACCTGGACGCTACTATGGAAATACAGAAATAAATAGCAGAAGCGCTGGGAAAACCTATCCTGATGGAAGAAAAATGTTACATCCAGAAGGGAATGCAGCTAGCAGATACAATTGCAATAACTACAAGTGAAATGGTTCTGTAAGTAGGTATCATATGGAAAACAAATTAGCAGAACTTGAAAACATCTGGAATAGATATCAACATAAAGCTCAACAATGCATTGGAAGAGCAAACAAGATTCCAGCAGAAATATCATGGAAATAGGCGGCTGGAAGCAATACTTTAATTCTGAATCATGGGGCTCTCAATTCAGTTAATGCAAAGGATTTGTTATTTTTATTTCATTGCCACTATCAGTTAGCTATACCTATTTTATCTAACAAAGGGATATATGAAATCAGTTGACACAGTACTGAAAAAAAGCAGACTGAGAAAAAGATCTTGATTCAACTAGTTTACATTAATTATGTTTTGTCAATATTTTTACCAATTATCTAAACCTACACATGTCATTTTAGCAATAGTATAAATAGGGGAAAAGAAACCCCAAACAACCCTTTTCCAGAACAAACTGTACTTACTGGAAGATATTCAGCTGAAATATGAAAAACAGACTACAGTTTAAGAGACACAAAATACAGAATATGACATTGTTCTATACCAGATGTTTTAAATATATGAGAAAATAGCCAGTTTGGGGTTAATTTAAATGCCTTTTTACATTGATCCATATTTTTCATAATGCATGTATTTTCTTAGTGTATAAACATCTCTATAATTCTACAGTTGGAACATGAGGATTTCAGTACCAATTGCATTACCAGGGCACTATTTTAAGTCTATTAACCATTCTGAAAAGCCAGAAAATCCCCTTACACCGCCACTGCTTCCCAGACACATTTCTCAGTAACTTCTTGACTTCTCCCTCCCCTGATTGCCACAGTTGCTGCAGGGTCTGTTCCCTCTCCAGTTCCTCACCCTGAGGGGAGAGACTCCTTCCTTCTGAGAGTCTGCAAAGTGTTAAGTTGTCCTTCTTCACTCAGGATTCAATAAAGCCTATCACACATATACAGACAGACCTTCTTCCTCATTGCCTTCTCTATTACTTGCTTTGAAAGCAGTATTTATTCACAGGCATTTTTAAAGCCACAAAGAAGATGCTTCTTACCACCTCTTCCATTTCACTACTTGAAATTATAGTACTTTTCTGCTTGATCACTGAAAAGTAACTTCATATGGTTATAAAGAATAAGATTATCCCAGTCAAGCCAGCAATTCCACTGATCTCAAAAAACAGTGCTGAGCATAGAGTCATAGAATCATAGAATAGGCAGAGTTGGAAAGGACCTTAAGATCACCCAGTTCCAACCCCCTGCCATGGGCAGGGATACCTCCCACTAAACCATGGCACC